>CAJHNH020001428.1:55000-130000 GCA_905116865.2 Candidula unifasciata | reverse complement strand
GTGAGTTCAACTGACAATGGGTCCACCTAAGTGAGTTCAACTGGCAATGTGTCCACCTAAGTGAGTTCAACTGACAATGGGTCCACCTAATTGAGTTTAACTGACAAGGGGTCCACCTAAGTGAGTTCAACTGACAATGGGTCCGCCTAAGTGAGTTCAACTGACAGTGGGTCCACCTAAGTGAGTTCAACTGACAATGGGTCCGCCTAAGTGAGTCCAACTGACAATGGGTCCACCTAAGTGAGTTCAACTGACAATGGGTCCACCTAAGTGAGTTCAACTGACAATGGGTCCACCTAAGTGAGTTCAACTGACAATGGGTCCACCTAAGTGAGTTCAACTGACAATGTGTCCACCTAAGTGAGTTCAACTGACAATGGGTCCGCCTAAGTGAGTTCAACTGACAATGGGTCCACCTAAGTGAGTTCAACTGACAATGGGTCCAGCTAAGTGAGTTCAACTGATGACGTTTTTCTTTGTCAGAATAAGGTAATGTTAGAAATGGAAAAGAGTGGGTTAATGAAACACATGAATAAGATACAGAGATGTTTGCAATTTAAACCATCTGAGGCGATAATCTATAAACGCTTGGTAAGTTGTTTGTGACTGAATGGGTTAACTATCAAAGACACAAGAACGCCGAGCTTCCTCTGGTCAAGCAAGCTTTGGGGATTTCATGAGAGACTGAAGATAAGGAATTTTAAAGAATTCTTGTGTTTAGGGGTATCATACTGGTGTAGTGGCTAGACCCTCGCCTGAGGATAGGAAAGTCGTGGGTTCAGATCTGGACGGTGCCGGACTTTAAAAAAAAAAGAGCTTTCCTCCCAATTTGACCCAGCCTTGAGTGGGTACCACGTACACGTCCTGGGAAGTAAAGGCGACCGGCGTGATGCCCACCACATCACCCAGCAACTGCTGATTGGTCTCTAAAATATAGGTCTAGCCCTTTATGCCCAATGTTTAATGTTTCAGTAAGAATCGACATCAAAGCACTCGGGACATTCCCATAAGCGCTCCGTCCCCACCTTTAGCAGCAAACACAGAGTTCCAGTTCCAATGGAGGCAATAAGCTCGTTTGAAGTTTGTACAACGGATAAACATCATGGCATACGGATGGTAACCCATAACTGCTCCGTTCTTCTTCTAACTCAAGTCTGAGTCCGAGAAAGCTCATCACAGTGCACAGGCTCTGTAGCACCGGCAAGGATCATGAAATACTTTGGGTAGATTTTTAACTCTAAATTTTGCCCGGGCGGCGCTCTTAGGCTACTCTATTCCATTTCCAACCGTGAAAGGATATTTTTTTTTTTTTCAAACCACGCGCAACAATTCACACGGGTGCCAATCTCACTACCCAGAAACCAGGGGGAAGTGCTAGAAGTCCAAGTCCCAGCTCTTACCGGGGATTGAAACCGGAACTTCTAGCACTCAAGGCAGACACCATGCTTCGAGACCACGCAGCCAGCAGCAATATGCCCTATATGCCCGATGGCGTGGAAAAGGGTCCTTTAGCTTGTTAATGTTATCACTTTCGTTTTGTGTCGTTTGATGAAGGCCTTCTAGCGGCAGCGTTTGTTTTCGTCCTTTGAGATTGTGGGACAGTGAGGCTGTCTATTCCAATTTCTTGTCTGGAAAGGCGGAGACAAGGAGGATGCACGCAGAGAGGCAGGAATCGCTTCAGAGGTCCTGGCTAGTTAGCGTCCATTGGATATTTTCGCCAGGTCATAACGGTATGTTGGGACAGAAACAGGCAGATAGAATGGCTGGTTCTGGAAATCTTGGTGGTAAATAATTCATGTCAAGCTAGATGATGTAAGAACACATTGGGGAGCGAGTGAACAGTGCAGAGCCACAAATGGATCATCACGCTCTGAAAAAGAAAATAATGCCGGCAAGGAGACGCTCATCATTCATGGGAGGGGCGAGACGGACATACTATCAGAATGTTACTGGTGCCATCGGTAAAGATGGGAGACTGAGCGTTTATGTGAATGCCCTGAGTGCAATTATATCAGTTTTTAACTAATTACTCTTAACTTTTTTGGACTGACATTGGTTAATGAGATCCCACTGCATATGCACAAAACATTTATATCGAAGAATGAACTTTTTCAAACAAGAAAATACGAACTATAGATCCCTGTAAAACATCACAGCGTTAGAAGAAATGATTTAAAATCTGCAATTCTTTCAGCTTTGATAAAAAACACCACCAAACGGAATTTCACTAAGTCATCGGTGTTTCAGAATTCCAGATTTCCAATAGTTCATTACATGCCTCAAATGGAAGCTATTCCTATGGGTGCTCTCGTGTTGATTCAATAGTAGCGATATACAATAAATGATTACCACAGGGAGAATTGAATCTTGCACGTATAAAAGTATTTGCAGGCAGATCTAAGATTGGAAATCAATGACAAGTGAAATACGTTTTTCTCAAGCTGCAGCTGGGGGTAATGATCACATTTCATGTGGCTGCGTCTTCCTTTTTAAAAAGAAATGCAAAGAGACGATTGTAGATGACTGTTAAAGTTCTATGACGCTCATACTACATAGAAGAGACAGTTCCTACCTACATACATGCTTTATACCAACCTTCTTCTGTGTTTTATCACCCATTGGAGCATAGGCACCACAGACAAATGATACAAACAGCAATACTTTCTTATCTTAATGATATTGTCGTGTCTCCTTCTGTCCTAACTTAGAATAACATTGTACTCGGGCCAAGTTAGCCCTAGTATATTAGAGTTAAGTCCCTTTTCCCAGAGAACACCAACGTTTCCGCCATGACGAGTGAGTGAGACAATGTAACTTTGCCAACCTCGGTTAATCTGGTAACATCAGAGTCGACAGCTTAAAAAAATTAACGATTCCATCACTTGACCAGTGATGATCATATCACAAATTGATAACATGTGGGATACTTTAATGTTATACGACCACATCCCATCGGCTACGAGATTTGGCAGGAAAATCCTAGGTATTCCTAAGGGTTTCCCTGGACAATACAAAATGATGGGAATTGGGGGTGGGGAAAGGGGGGGGGGTGTTTGGGTTAGTGTTAAATGAATGGCGACTACTGCTAAGCCTAATCCTAACGTCCCTTATACTATGGAACATTTTGGGCATCTCCCTACCAAATCTCGTAGCCAATGTGGCGTGGTCGTATAACATTAAAGAACCGCACGTAGTAGTACTTACTGCCTGGGTAAAATATTGTAGTTTTTGGGTTAGGGTTCAAGTTGCCTTGGAGCCCCTAGTAAAACAATGTCAGGTATACTAAGTTTACCTAAGTGTCGCGTAGTATGTGCCGGCCAGTCATTGACTAGTTGAATTAAGTAATTCTTGTATTTATTTCATATATTGGTTTCTCCATTACATAATATATGTGTGATGTACTGTTGAGCCGAAGTGGCCATTTTGATACTGCTGTACTAAAATGAAGCAGTTTGTACCTGTGTTTGTACCAGTGTTTGGACCAGTGTTTGTACCTGTGTTTGTACCAGTGTTTGGACCAGTGTTTGCACCTGTGTGTGTACCAGTGTTTGGACCAGTGTTTGTACCTGTGTTTGTACCAGTGTTTGGACCAGCGTTTGTACCTGTGTGTGTACCAAATGTTTGTGCCAGTGTTTGTACCAGTGTTTGGACCAGTGTTTGGACCAGTGGTCATATTTGTTTTCATTTAGTTCAGTGTAGTATATTAGTATTTGTCAATTGAGATGAGAAGGAGAATTCTTAAAAGCTATATAAATCCCATATTGATATACGGGTGTGAATCATGGACAGTTAGTATATTAGTGAAAACTTGTTTGGAAGCTGAGGAAATGTGGTTTTATAGACGAATGATGAGAATACCCTAAACACATTTTCTTTTAAAGTAATGAGGATGTCTTAAATCTGATGCGAAATCTACGCTTTTTCGGCTCCAAACACCCCCCCCCCCTTTTCCGCCCACACTCAATTAGCTGCATTTTGCTACATGCATTTTAACGTATCGAGCCCTATTCTCCCCCATTTACCCTCTTTTCCTTGATAACAATATTACCATTTGAAAATTATCAGTCACAGTCTAGCTCCGGGTGAGGTTAAATTCTTTAAACGCCATTTTCATTTGTCTCGTTTCACAAGATTATCGTCTGCCCAGAAACAGAGTTGAGGAGCCTGCATCAGAATAGCAAAATTGGATATAAGACATGCTTGACTCGCAGGCAGACCGAAACGTCTAGAACCTCTCATGCATCAGTCTGCCAGACGAACACATCTGTCTTCTTTTCCGATTTCTGGTCGCCATAAACCAGCTCATCGTCTGTATGGGCTAGACATTCTGCATTCTTGCAGAAAGCCACCTGACTCTAGAGCAGTGATTCTCAACCTTTCTAGAGCCACGACTCTTTAAAACAGTTCCTTATGTTGTGGGGACCCTTTAATACAGTTCCTTATGTTGTGGCGACCCTTTAAACAGTTCCTGATGCTGTGGCGACCCTTTAATATAATTCCTTATGTTGTGGTGACACTTTAATACACTTACTCATTTTGTGAAGACCCTTTAATACTGATCCTTGTGTTGTGGCGACCCTTTAATACAGTTTCGTATGTTGTGTCGACACTTTAATACAGTTCCTTATGTTGTGTCGACACTTTAATACAGTTCCTTATGTTGTGGCGACCCTTTAATACAGTTCCTTATGTTGTGGCGACCCTTTAATACAGTTCCTTATGTTGTGGCGACCCTTTAATACAGTTCCTTATGTTGTGGCGACCCTTTAATACAGTTCCTTATGTTGTGGCGACCCTTTAATACAGTTCCTTATGTTGTGGCGACCCTTTAATACAGTTCCTTATGTTGTGGCGGCCCTTTAATACGGTTCCTTATGTTGCGGCGACCCTTTAATACAGTTCCTTATGTTGTGGCGACCCTTTAATACAGTTCCTCATGTTGTGGCGATACTTTAATACAGTTCCTTACGTTGTGGCAACCCTTTAATACAGTTCCTCATGTTGTGGCGACCCTTTCATACAGTTCCTTATGTTGTGTCAAACCTTTAATACAGTTCCTTATGTTGTGGCGACCCTTTAATGCAGTTCCTCATGTTGTGGTGGCCCTTTAATACAGTTCCTCATGTTGTGGCGACCCTTTAATACAGCACCTCATGTTGTGGCGACCCTTTAATACAGCACCTCATGTTGTGGCGACCCTTTAATACAGCACCTCATGTTGTGGCGACCCTTTAATACAGTTCCTCATGTTGTGGCGACCCTTTAATACAGTTGCTCATGTTGTGGCGACCCTTTAATACAGTTCCTCATGTTGTGGCGACCCTTTAATACAGTTCCTTGTGTTGTGACGAACTTTTAATACAGTTCCTTATGTTGTGGTTACCCTTTAAACAGTTCCTCACGTTATCGCGACTCTTTAATACAGTTTCTCATGTTTGGCGACCCTTTAATACAGTTCCTCATATTGCGGCGACCCTTTAATACAGTTCCTCATATTGCGGCGACCCTTTAATACAGTGCTCCATGTTGTGGGGACCCTTTCAATACAGTTGCTCGTGTTGTGGCGACCCTTTAATACAGTGCTCCATGTTGTGGGGACCCTTTCAATACAGTTGCTCGTGTTGTGGCGACCTTTTAATACAGTTGCTCGTGTTGTAGCGACCCTTTAATACAGTTCCTTGTGTTGTGACGAACTTTTAATACAGTTCCTTATGTTGTGGTTACCCTTTAAACAGTTCCTCACGTTATCGCGACTCTTTAATACAGTTTCTCATGTTTGGCGACCCTTTAATACAGTTCCTCATATTGCGGCGACCCTTTAATACAGTGCTCCATGTTGTGGGGACCCTTTCAATACAGTTGCTCGTGTTGTGGCGACCTTTTAATACAGTTCCTTATGTTGGGCGACCCCCAACCATACAATTATTTTTGTCGCTACTTCATAACTTTAGTGAATATGTAATCTGGTGATCTGGTAATCTGGTAATCCTAGTTTCAGCTTCATAGCAAACGGGTCACCCCATAGTTGCTCCGCTCCTGTGCCAACGAAAAACACACGTAGCTCACAGTGTCACGCCATGCACTCAACTCAGAATATGTTTTGCGATGATCTTTGACGATTCATGTGAAAGGGTTGTTTGACCCCACAAAAAAGGGTCGCGATCCACTGGCTGGGAACCGCTGCTCTAGACTGTAATCTTGAATATCTTGTCCTCAAATTCGCACTTAGGTGAATCTTCTTCTTCGCCTTTAACGGTTGTAAACTCCAGCGGAAAATTCTGGTTGTTCGCCCACTTCCGGTCTTTAGTCCAATTCCAGAACTTTAGTTTTACGTGCACATCCGTTTTACAGATCGGGATAATTTTATGGTTCCTTGCCGTGCAGGCAGTTGTACTATGACTTGGAAGGAAACTTATTATTAGTCGACTCTTACGACATGCTTGTTATGTCGGTAGTAAGGATATTATTTTTTGTTTTACCGAAACAGTGGGACCACAAAACCTACACGGCTGCTACAAAAGCGACAGCTACAGAAACCTCTCGTACTGGACAAGGAAGACATTCTGGAGACCACTTTATGAATGAAAGCTGACAGAAGACAAAAGATAGATGAAACAACATATTTGAACAAAGAAGACACAAACGATAGATTGCAAAGTTAATTGTCTGTCATATTTCGCTTTATCTCGTTAAGAGCGTACTACAGTAATTGATTAAAATAAATTGTGCAATCTCTTGTTTGTGTCTTCTGTGTTCAAATTCACAACAGGGAAACATTGCTTTGATTTGCTGAAATAACGTGTGCAAGAATGTGTGAACGATGTATTAAGTGTGGATCCGGCAAGAACAGACGTATGACAGGAAGAGAAACCGCGAGTTTTTAATCAGTGTGCTACGGCAACAGTTAGCATCTACACTTTAAGATATTTGCTACCTGAGAACAGTAGGTTACAAGTCAAGAGGCCGACCAAGAAACACATGGGTGGAAGGAGTAAAAGAGACACTGCAGAAACCCGGTATGATATTAACACAAGCTACGCTACTAGCAAAAGAGAGGAATCATTTATCTACACAACGATTTACAGCATAGTAAAAACACAAGGAAAAATTCGAAGAACCCTTAGTTGAACTGTTAAATGTAATTGTTACATTTTACAGCCCTGTTCAGACCATCTAATATTATCAGCTGTCTCAAATAACAGGTTACCTCCCGACCTTGTCAAAGGGAAGCCTATGAAAAATGTATGATATTGCGGGTCACATATGGCAGAGAGGAGATTCTCCGAGCAGGCATGCTGGTTCACAGAAATAAGATTCCCCCATGGGAGCAGCCGGAAGGAAGACGAGCTCACAATTTGAGCCATTGTGTCCCTCATTAAGAGACAATAAAAGAAAAACATATTTTAATGAAATTTCCCGAAGTAGGCAGCGCTTCTATCATCTGGATCGTCTGTCAGAGGATGAGGGGGAATATGTTTGTTATGCTTTTTTCTCGAAAACTCATTCATTAGGACAGATCATATGTTGATGATAGTGAATTATACATACATTTATACTGATAAATCATTTCTGAATATCGACATTATGCAGACGTGCATATAGACTAATCATTTGTGAATATCGAAATTAAACACACAATAGACAAATAATGTATGGGTATCAAAATTAAACAAGTTTCATATAGACAAAAAATTTATGAGTTTCAACATTAATTACACTTTCATATAAACAAATAATAAGTAGTAACATTAAACACACTTTCATACAGACAAATAATCTATGTATCACAATTAAACACACTCTCATAGAAGAAGAAAAAGAAGACAAAGAAGAAGAAGAAGAAAAAGAAAAAAAAACGAGGAAGAAGAAAAAGAAGAAAAAGAAGAAGAAGAAGAGAAAGAAGAAGAAGAAAAAGAAGAAGAAGAAAAAGAAGAAGAAGAAGAAGAAGAAGAAGAAAAAGAAGAAGAAGAAGAAATAAGAAGAAGAAGAAAGAAAAAGCAAAAGAAGAAGAAGAAGAAGAAAGAAAAAGCCAAAGAAGAAGAGGAAGAAGAAGAAGAAGAAGAAGAAGAAGAAGAAGAAGAAGAAGAAGAAGAAGAAGAAGAAGAAGAAGAAGAAGAAGAAGAAGAAGAAGAAGAAGAAGAAGAAAGAAAGAAAGAAAGAAAAACCAAAAGAAGAAGAAGAAGAAGAAGAAGAAGAAGAAAGAAAGAAAGAAAGAAAAAGCAAAAGAAGAAGAAGAAAAAGAATAAGATGAAGAAGTCGACGACGACAACAAAGAAGAAGACGACGACGACGTTGACGAAGAAGAAAAAAAGGAAGAAGAAGTAGTAGAAGAAGAAGAAAAATAAGAAGAGAAAGAGGAGGAGGAAGAAAACGAAGCAGAATAATAATAATAAGAGAAAGAAGAAGAAGAAGCAGTAGAAGAAGAAGAAGAAAAATTTACTGAAACCTGTGCCCTGTAATAAAACCTCAACCCATTTCTGTAATTATGTATTTACCCGCCCAAAATAACTCACTGCTCTCTCCTTGTTATTTAGTTAGAGGAAATAACAAAGATTTCACTGAAACAGTATTTAGGTCACTCTTAGGGTGGCACGCCGGTCTACGTCCAATAATAAAGCCCAAATCTCAGGGATCTTTTCCCTCCTCAGACGTCAAGAACCGAACAGGAGGTCTGGTGCAAGAAAACAAATGTCCCGACTTAATCTTACGTCCTGCGGGTTATCTGCCCCTGGTCTTAGACGTCGATTTCCATAATGAAAGCATAACACGTCTGACCAATTTGGTGCGTTGCTAGTTAGTGCTCGAGATATATTGGCGGGAGTCCCATCTTACCAGTGGTGCCGCCTTAAAAGAAATAACGGGTGGGGTGGGGAGGGGGAAGGGGTGGGGGGGGGGGGGTCATTTTCAGGGCACAGGATTCAAGGGGTTTGAGTCTGTAAAAAAAAAAAAAAAACAATAATTATTATATATACCATTATTACTTTGGGCTGAATACCAAATGAAAGTAATAATTTACTTGAAATAATATGAAATTTGTAAACAAATGCATAAAAAAGTGAACATCTTTACATGTTTGGGGAAGGTGAGAAAAAAAGGTGAAAAAGAAGGGGGGGGGGGGGGGGTAATCGGACAGCCCTCTTGCAAGTTTTCTGAGGTGCAGTGTAGATGATTCCCTTAAGAATTAGTGGTTGGGGGGGGGGGGGGGTGGATGGGAAGGACAGGCGCTCATTGTGACATGGCTTCCAAATTACTGCGCCACTGCTTTCTACTGATGTTTGTGTTCTTCTTCTTCTTCTTCTTCTTCTTCTTCTTCTTCTTCTTCTTCTTCTTCTTCTTCTTCTTCTTCTTCTTCTTCTTCTTCTTCTTCTTCTTCTTCTTCTTCTTCTTCTTCTTCTTCTTCTTCTTCTTCTTCTTCGCTTTCACTAGCTGTAAACTCTGGAGGAAAGTTCTGGTTGTTCATCCACTTCTGGACTGCAGTCCTGTTACAGAGCCTGAGTGTTGCGTGTGCATCCGTTTTATAGATTTGACTAATTTGTAAGCAGACTGCTGGTTCCTTGCCTCTCAGGCAGATGCACTTCGACTTTGAAGGAAGCTCCCAATTAGTTGACTCCTACGACATGCTTTTGGGTAGGCAGTGGGTCTATTATTGTTTTCCTTATAATTGGGCCCCGGAATTCACAAGGAAAGATGTTTGTGTTTTTGTTCAATGGCTGATTTCATTCTTCCCCAAAAACATTGATCTTTAGAAAGCACGGTGGTATGCCATGTTTTCATGGATGTTCTATAGAGACAGGTATTCTGAGATATATGGAACATATCAAGTAATAGGATAGTCAAGGTTCCAATATCACTGGGTGGCCTTGATGATCTTGCTCGGGTATATGTTGTTCTCATCTTGATTGATAATCAAGCAGCAATCACTAGTGAAAACTTTTCAACCCTCCTTATGGCAGCTGTAGACTTACTGCGCCGACCTGGATGAACGGGAGCCATTAACAACCGACCCGGCTGCTTCGAGATACCAGCTAAGTGATTTTGTGTATCTGTATAGTATTGTTTGATTTGTATGTGCTGATGAAGGCTCCATTGCCGCAACGTTCACGTTGTGTTTGTATTTGTTATATTGTGAAGCTTGCCGATATACTTTTCGTTCGGTTTTATATCTTTTCTTGATATTAAATATTACACAAAACCTAATTTTGGGAAACAAAGTTGGCACAAGGAAACAAAGTCACAATTACAGCTGAAAGCTCCTTTTTCGAGAAGAGGTGGCTAAACAAGGCTCCCGTCAGCAGACCTGCATGGTGCAGTCTCCGTGGAGCCGTACTCATCAGGGCTCTTTTCCAAGGAATAGGATCGACTCAATGTGAGAGATCTAATCACTAGTGTAGGAAGTTCCGCTGGTGCCTGACCTGCAGCCGCTTAATCTCTAGTTGCTGCTGCTACATCAGCTGCAGGCAAACCTGCTGCTGCAGAAGCAAAGAAAGAGGAAAAGAAAAAAGATTCTGGAGCACCTGATAATGACATGGGCTTTGGACTGTTTGACTGATGTACTGTAGCAGATTGCAATAAAATGGCGTGTGGTCGATTTTGTTCAGAACGGCGTGCACTTTTGCGGGTGCTATGCTGGCTTTCTTGATTGACCGTAAGTGCCAACAGTGAGCGGAAATTGTGGTGTGGGACCGTTAGTGCTGGTACATCTGACAGCCGCCCTTATACATTTGTACTTTGCATGTGCAAGCTTCGAAATTTTGCTGAGACTAAAAAGTATTTCCGTAGTTTTCACATGAAACAGTGAATGATATTTTGTGCAGCTGTCTGTACCGATGTTGGAATATCGATTAATGATTACCGCTTTGCTTCACCAATAAACAGGGTTATTCAAAATGATGGATAACTTTCATTTATTTATATTTTTCTTGGAAAACACATTGAATGAATTATATATATATATATATATATATATATATATATATACATATATATTACAACACACACACACACACACACACATGTATATATATATTATATATATACATATATATATATATATATATATATATATATATATATATATATATATATATATATATATATATATATATATATATATATATATATATATATATATAAGACAGAGGGATGGTCTAAAACTTACATAGCACGCCTTCCAAAAATATGGCCGACCTGCAATATCATATCACAGCTGCAGTGAACTCAATTTTGCAAGAGCAGCTTCTTCGTGTGTGGGATGAGTTCGGCTACCTCTTAGATGTTTGCAGAGCAGCAGACGGCGGCCATATTGAAAATCTATAATATTTTTTGTAAGTTTGTAAACTTTAGAAAGTCCCTTCTCTCTTATATGTATATTATTAATATTTAATGTATATTCGTCAGCTTCTGTGGCTTACGTGTTGCTTATGCGCTTCCTAATT
This sequence comes from Candidula unifasciata, assembly GCA_905116865.2. Taxonomy (NCBI): domain Eukaryota; kingdom Metazoa; phylum Mollusca; class Gastropoda; order Stylommatophora; family Geomitridae; genus Candidula; species Candidula unifasciata. The sequence goes on along the minus strand of CAJHNH020001428.1, from coordinate 118,565 downwards.
CTGGCGTGCCAGGTTCGATCCCAGCTGCGGCCGGTTTGTCTTGTGTTAGTTATGACAGGGGTACCGAGCGCTAACCGTTCAATAGGCAATGGCAAACTACTGAAGAATAACTGCCTAGAAAAACCCAACAGCAAATATACACAAGAGTATCCATCCCTTTGAAAACACATTGTATATGAACTGGAAGGGCAGCAGTATTTTTGACTGGTTGGCTGGCTTGGCGGAAAATGGGGCGGGGGGGGGGGGGGTGGGGTGGGTAACACATCCCCTTAGAACGTTTTTAAAGGGGCGATGGCTCAAGTCTCGTCTTTAATAAGCAAGTACTAGGATTATGATTAATTTTTTTTTCTTTGCTGAAGGGATAACACATTTAAAACAATGTAACATATTATAATACTTAAAACAGAGAACTTCTACACATGATTAGGAGGCGTTTAGCTTCCGTAAGAATTTTATAGTGCGAGTTCAAGGGAGTTCAACTTCGCTTCCCCCACCCCGCCCCCGCATCGGGAAAGGGGAATCAAGATGCCTAAGCTCCAAGATTCCCTGCGGCGCCCTGGATGAAATGAAAATGAATACGCTGTGACATGAAACTGTGTGAAACGAAGTCTCGCCAGTAGCCCAGAGAACATGAGTTAGAGCAGATATCACATCATCAAAGCCCAGATGAAATGTCTGACCCGCTTGTAGGACCTTCTCTAGCATGGACAACGTTAAGTGTACGGCAGTTCCAGTCCCTAGACGTCGGGTGACTGGCAGGGGCAGATCGAAAGCTGGACCAGAGAAAGCTTCCAAACCGACTGGCTTTTCTCACACTCCAATTACTTTCATTGCTGAGTTTTCTTGTAGTGGTGCATCTATATTGTTCTCTCTCTCTCTCTCTCTCTCTCTCTCTCTCTCTCTCTCTCTCTCTCTCTCTATCTCTCTCTCTCTCTCTCTCTCTCTCTCTCTCTCTCTCTCATGCTCCGTGTGAGTGTGTGTGTGTGTGTGTGTGAATGTGTGTGTGTGTGTCCGTGTCCTGAAAAAACTAGTCTCCTTTAGTCGTATCAACAAAGTCGTCTCGTCATCATCATTAATATCGTCATCATTATCGTCGTTATCATTGTCATCATCATCCTCCGCATAATCTTTATTATCAGATCGCCATCCTTCCCGTATGGATTATGGGGCCCTGTTAAAGGAAAAAAAAACAAGAATAGACCCACTGCCTACCAAAAAGCATGTCGTAAGAGTCAACTAATTGGGAGCTTCCTTCAAAGTCAGACTGCATCTGCTTGAGAGGCAAGGAATCAACAGTCTCCATACAAATAAGTCAGATCTGTCAAACGGATGCACACGCAACACTCAAGTTCTGGAACAGGACTGCAGTCCAGAAGTGGACGAACAACCAGAACTTTCCGCCAGAGTTTACCACCAGTGAACTTGAAGAAGAAGATCGCCATCCACAGAACCCCTCAGACCATCTCTCACTCACCCTAAATACGGTCATTTTTGTATTTTATATCTTCATTTATGTGTTCCTTTAACATATTCCATTTGAATTCTGTAAGAACTGTGTCCTGTTTTCTCGTCGTTTTCGAAGTCGTCATAGTTGTCGGCATCGTTATAATCACATCAGGACATCATCATCATCCTTCGCCTCTTCGTCATTAGCATCGTCATCACCATCACTATCATAATCCTCTTCCTCCCCATTATCATCATCATTATCATCCTCGTCATCATCACCACCACCACCATCATCCTACTTATCATCCCTCATCATCGCCACCACCACCTTCATCATCATTCTTTTCATTCTCATTATCATCACTATAATCATCACTATCATCATCAGCATAACCATCCTGCTCCTCCTCCTTATCTTTTCTCGTCATAATCGTCATCACCACATTGTCATCATCATTATCATCTTTTAAGATTTCCGCCTATTGTCTTAATTATTTGTTTTCTTAACTATTTTTGATCTGCTTTATTCTTCTATCTACTTCTCTTTTTTGGTTTTGTTTAGTCGTTATTACTAGTGCCCTCTGTCTTTCTTTAAGAATCTATATAGATAACGGGAAGGGGGCGGGGGTTGTGAAAGGGGTTATGATAAGGGTGATGATGATCAGAAGATAAAGGATGATGATAATAGTGATGATGATCAGAAGAAGAAGGATGATGATGATGAAGGTAGTTGTCAAGACGAAATGATGATGATGAGTATGCTGATGGTGGTGGTGATGATGTTGTTTTTTGTTTACGACTGTTTATAAAGTAAAGAAAAATATTTTTCTATACTTTATAAACAGCCGTAAACATAAGCAATTCATCCATCCTTCTATTCTTCTGTATATTCCTTCATCTTCTGTCAACCCCCCCCCCCCCCCCCCCCCATCACCTCTTCCCCCCCCCCCCCCCAAACAGATGGCAATATCTCCAGGTTGAAAACAACCGCTTGGATCCATCATCATTCTTGACATTTCTTTCCCTTAAAATGTATTTAAAATAATTATTTTCCCGCCACTTTTATATGGGACATATTGTGCTAGATCCATATTTCTTACAGACCAATCAGCACTCAATGAGTGGTGTGGCCAACACTACACCGACCGCCTTGAATTTCCTCGATATTTTCTTGGGCAAACATGGGAGTCGAAAATAAGTATTACCATAAGCATGTCGTAGGAGTCAACCAACTGAGAGCTTTTTTTCAAAGTAGGAGAGCATTTGCCTGAGATGCAAGGAATAAAAAGTCTGCATGAAAAAAGTCAGATATGTAAAACGGATGTGCACGCAATACTCAGGTTGTGGCAAAAGATTCAAGTTTAAAAGTGGACGAACAACCAGAACTTTCCACCGGAGTTTACAGCCGGTGAACGCTAAGAAGAAGAAGAAGAAGAGTTCCATAGTCCCCCCATATTTGCTCCTCTGCTGTGAAAACGAAAACCACACAACACGTCCATCACTGTCCCTTGTTTAAAAAAAAAATCGACACAAGCTGCAGTTTTAACAAACCCAACAGCATATATTCGCATTAAACGTAAGTAGACTTGATCCTGTCACTATCTTTCTACCCCCTTCTGGCAAATTTCGACATGCCCCACCTCCCCCAAGCAAACAAAACACCCACCCATTGCTCTGGTCACTCTCTACCGCTCCACCTCTGACCCCATTTCTCGCCATTTCCGTAGATTCTCTCCACTTCCGGTCTGGTTGCGATCAATAGAGCTAGATCATGCAATCTACTAGAATTGTGCAACGATGACTGCTATGCAAGGGCAACATTAAAAAAGTTTTATCTTTTTTTTCCCCGTCTATTTTACTCGCGTGGGCTTTCATAATCTCTATTTTGTCTCAGGTTTTGCAGTAAATAAACTTGTGCTGGCTTCCGTATCTTCTATATGTTCAGATTTAGGTTTGTTATGATTTTACTTGTTGAAACTAGCACCGTCGTGTTATTAGTGTTGTCTGTTTTAGACCTGTTGGGGCTATGGTGCTGCCGGAAGATTCGTTTACTATCATGATCTCTGTGTGGGTTCTGGGTCCCCATTGTGGAGTGGGACAAGGCTGGCAGGTGGGGTTAGTAAGAATAGATCCACTACCCTTAATATGCATGTCGTAGGAGGCGAATAATTAGGGTGTTTCCATGGATAACATCTGGGTCAGAGATTAGCAACCAACAGTCTGTATATAAATAGGCTAGTTCTTCCGGTCAAAATGGACGCTAGGCCGGGGCACAGTTCAAAGCCGAGGCAAATTTTTGCTTCTGCCAGACGGACCATGTGCTCCATTTGTAGACTGGATATAGTTTCATCGCCCAGCTTCTGAGTTGAATGCATGGCGTGACACTGTGTGCTGCGGATTTCATTTGAAATGTTTTTTTCGACTGTGACCAACGTGGTGGTGTGAATTGTAGATTCAAAAAATGGCGCGATTCCTGTCGTCGCAATGTTGGTGGTGCCCGTATGTGATTAAAAGTGATCGCGTGGGCAACTGCTTATCTGTTGGTGACATCTACTGCCATCAATGATGAAATGCATTTCTAATGTCGGACTGTTTGTGTTAGCACTTCGGTTGGCTACCGTGTGCTATAATACGAGTGTATGCTAGATATGCTGAAACAGCAGTCTGTCAATCTTTCAACACGGACTGTGATAAACATTCTGTGTGTTTTTGTTGGTCCAGGAGCGGAGCAAAGATGGGGTGACCCGTTTGAAATGAAGCTGGAACTAAGACTACCAGACTACCAGACTACCAGGCTACCAGACTACCAGACTATCAGGCTACCAGACTACCAGACTACCAGACTACCAGACTACCAGACTACCAGACTACCAGACTATCAGACTACCAGACTACCAGGCTACCAGACTACCAGACTACCAGACTACCAGGCTACCAGACTACCAGACTACCAGGCTACCAGACTACCAGACTACCAGACTACCAGGCTACCAGACTACCAGATTATCAGGCTACCAGACTACCAGACTACCAGACTACCAGACTATCAGACTACCAGACTACCAGACTACCAGACTACCAGACTACCAGACTACCAGGCTACCAGACTACCAGACTACCAGGCTACCAGACTATCAGACTACCAGACTACCAGGCTACCAGACTACCATGCTACCAGATTATCAAACTACCAGACTACCAAACTATCAGACTACCAGACTACCAGACTACCAGACTACCAGACTACCAGACTATCAGACTACCAGACTAACAGACTACCAGACTACCAGACTACTAGGCTACCAGACTATCAGACTACCAGACTACCAGGCTACCAGACTATCAGACTACCAGACTACCAGACTACCAGACTGATAGACTACCAGACTACCAGACCACCAGACTACCAGACTTCCAGACTGCCAGACTACCAGACTTCCAGACTGCCAGACTACCAGACTACCAGACTGATAGACTACCAGACTACCAGACCACCAGACTACCAGACTACCAGACTACCAGACTACCAGACTACCAGACTATCAGACTACCAGACTAACAGACTACCAGACTACCAGACTACTAGGCTACCAGACTATCAGACTACCAGACTACCAGACCACCAGACTACCAGACTACCAGACTACCAGACTACCAGACTTCCAGACTGCCAGACTACCAGACTACCAGACCAGACAGACTAGTTCTATAAAACGGATGAACACGTAGAACTCAAGATCTGAGACAAGCCTAAAGTCCAGAAGTGGACGAACAAATATAACTTTCCGCCGCAATTCTAGGTCAGTGGACGCTAAGAAGAAAAAGAAGAGAGGAAGTCTTGTAAAAAAAAAAAAAAGCTACTTATCTTTAGGGGACTGGCTCATTTCGTTAAACTAAAATACTTCGGCCATAGACGTTTTAGGAAACAGCAATGGTGGATGTGTTTCATGAAAAAAATATGCGGGGGCGGGGGGGGGGGAGAGGGGGTAACCAGCATCTATTCTAGGCATGATAGTACATAAGTGGGGAAAATTTGGCAAGGGAAACGAGTGTTTTGGCTTGTCAAGATGAGAGCAGCGTTCTGCATAGGACCTGCTACACGATGATGATAGTAATGATGAAGAGTTTCAATCAATCAATAAATAAATCAATCAATCATATACCGTTCTCGCAATGAAGGTTGACTGCAGTGGACATCCAACACTCTCTGTCTCTTGCCCTGGTTGTAGACTCTGTCCCCTGCTGTTCGTCACTCTCTTCACTTTTTCTTCTTCTCCGACGGAAAGTTTGGTTGTTCGCCCACTTCTGGACTTCGGACTTGTTCCAGAACTTAACTCTTTCAGTCCCAGAATCTAATAGCTGGTGCCTGACTAAAGCAGTAATTATGTCAATAAAAGCATGGGTATACTCACTGCCTTCTCTAATAAATAGAGAAGACCGAGGGTATACTACATCCACAGCGTCCAAATACATAGCACAACGTGGGTGACTGGCGTTGCTAGATTTATTTACTTTGTGAGACTAAACTTAAAATGTACAGGGAGTAATATCCAGTACACATGGTGCGTTGTTTGGGACTAAGAGAGTGAAGAGTGGCGTACACATCCGTGTTTCACACTTGATTTTTGTGTGAGTACACTATTGATTCCTCGACTCTCAGGCAAATGCACCCCAGCTCCCATGATTAGTCGCCTTGTACCAAACGTTCTTTAGGAAATCAGTGGGTCTGTGCGCCCCGTGTAGATGCGACCCCGGAACCCACACGGGAAGAAACGCAGCACGAATTGTTTGAACATTTGGTAATGTGCTCTTTTTTCAAATCCTTCCTACTCTTTGCACCTTACGATAACGGCTCAGATAACGTTCGAGATTCTTCTGTTGATGAGACCCGCGATTTCTGTTTTGATTTCTTCTTTCCAATCGGGCAAATTATACATTTAAATCCGCCAACACTCGTTGCGGCCTGTCAGAGCTTTACAGGTCTTTGATAACATTAGTGTAAATAATGCCCAGATCAACAAAACTAGGACAAGTTCCGTCCTGGCGCGAATTTGGAATTAGACCGGGCGACACCTAATGCTGCCATTTCCGGTCGTGTCGAACCCACAATGTCTACAAGTTAATAATTGTTTCATTGAATGGTGTCAGTGCGCGGTGTGTCGGTGCGTACGCACGACCTGTTGGTTTAACTTACAAAAGACTTGTCAGTACCAGAGGATACAATAGGGGAAATATGTGGGCTGAATTTGGACGCGTAATTTGCGTCTTTCGAAGCATAAACGTGCTCTTTGTGGTGAGGTTGTTGTAGTTAAGCTGATTGACTTGAGCTTTGAATGTGGTTTGGTCGTTTTAAGACAATGTCGTTGGGTGAGATTGGTGTTATAAAAGATCTATGTGGGTGGAAGCTGGAGTCACACACTCACGCACGCGCATGCACACATAATACACATATACAGAAGCATAAACACACACGCACATATACACACGCAAATACAAACACATGCACGCACACACACAAACACGCGCACACACACGCACATACACACACGCAGACACGCACATACTTACCCACATACACAACCGCATACACACACTGAAACATACACACATACGCACATACAGACACGCACGCACAGACGCACGCACTCACATACACGCAAACACACACACATACAAACACTATGTCGATGTATTGTCATCATCAACAACATCAACATCAACAACAACAATAACAACAACAACAACAACAACAGGCAATAACCACTACTACCCCATCAGTGTTGTCGTTCTCATCTAATTACACCGTCCTCATCATTTTCATTGCCACCAACATCGACCCAATCTGCAGAACCTAAGCCCTAATCTCTGTATAACCGACTCAAATGCTTTATCCATGTTTGACTTTAATGGGTTTCCTAATTCTTCTTCTTCTTTGCGTTTCATCATCATCATCAGGTGCCTTGCCGACTGGCGTGGGCGATCATGCCTCTCCATAATCTGCGATCTCCTGCAGCATGCACCAGTTCGTGTGCCGACACACCTCCATGCCATGCAACAAGACTGTCAAGCATCTTCTCTCGTTGTCTTTCTCTATCCCTCCTTCCACTGATCTTTCCAGTGGTTGCAACATGTTCTATTTTACCTCTTCTCATAACATGGCCGAAAAATGACGACTGTCTCCTTCTGATGTCTGTGATAAGTTGTCTTCGGGCTCCCGCCTCTTTCAAAACCTCTTGGTTGCTCTTTTTGACTATCCAAGGTATTCTAAGCATTCTTCTGTAAAACCACATCTCTAAGGCCTCTACAAATTGTTTTGCCTGCCTACCGATTTCCAGGATTCACAGCCATATGTTAAAACTGGATGTAGCAAGCAAGAATTCTTTTTCTAACTCTCAATGACAAGGATATATTGCACAAGATGTTTTTCATTTTATAAAATGTAGTTTTTGCCTTTCCTATTCTGTTTCTTATCTCAGTTATGCATCTTCCATCTGATGTTATCCATGTGCCCAGATACTTAAATGTCTGTACTTGTCCTAAAATAACACCATCTACTTTCATTACACATTTAGGAATAATTCGTTTCTTTGATACCATCATTACTTCTGTCTTCCCATTATTCAAACTGAGGCCCATTCTTCCACTTTCTAACACCACAATGTCTATCATTTCCTGTAGTTCTTTCTGACTTGTTGCTATCAAGACTGTGTCATCAGCATAACGTAAATTGTTTATTTTGTGCCACCAACCACAATTCGGGCATATTAATTAAAGATCTCATTATATATTCACTGTATATTGAAAACAAATCAGGTGACAGTACACATCCTTGTCGTACGCCCCTCTTTATGCTTTGAAATGTACCTAAACAGTTGTTAATTCGTATAGCTGCTGTTTGCTGCCAATACATATTATTTATTATTCGTAGATCTTTCCCATCAATGTTTAATTTTTCTAACAGTTTGATTACTTCTTCATGCTTCACACAGTCAAAGGCTTTTTGTATAGTCTATGAAGCACAAGTACAAATCAGTCTTTACTTCTACAGCTCTTTCTGACAATGTCCTTAGGATGTATATGGCATTGTTTGTACCTTCTCCTACAAATCCACATTGTTCATCGCTGATTTCTGGTTTAATTTTGTTTCTTATTCTTCTCATAATTTTTCTCAGTAAAATCTTAGTCATGTGACTCATAAGACTTATTGTGCGATGGTCTTCACATTTGAAAGTGCCTGGTTTCTTTGGCAGAGCTATAAATATGGATTTTAAAAGGTCATTTGAATATACCCACTATTATAAATATCATTTAAAAGTTTAGTTATTATTTCAATTCCGAAATCGCCCAATGCTTCGATTTCTTCCAGTGAGATGTTGTCTGGCCCGGGTGCTTTTCCTTTCTTAATATGATGTATTGCATCCTCAACTTCTGCAGTCATTATTGGTGGACCATCATTGTTGGTCTGCAGTTGTACATCTGGTCTAATATCATCATACAGTTCCCCTATATACTCTGTCCTTCTGTTAATTATATTACTATGTCCCATTAATAAGTCACCATCTTTCGATTTCAAACATCTAGTGCTATTACGTGTCATCTTTCCTGTTAACATATTTATCTTTTGGTACATGGAATGTGAGTATTTCCTGTTGTTTTCCCCAATCTCTGTACACATTTGATTCAGCCAGGCTTCTTTAGCCACTTCGCATTTATTGACTATTTGTTTTTTGCATTCTAGAGTTCTTTGCGTTTACCGACTGTAAACCCCGGCAGAAAGCTCTGGTTGTTCGTCCACTTTTAGACTTTAGTCTTGTTCCAGAACTTGAATTAAGCGCGCATCTCCGTTTTACAGCCCTGCTTTTTTGTATAAAGACCGTTGGTTCCTCGCATCTCAACTCTGGAAGAAACATCCATAATTAGTTGCCTTTTACGACATGCCCGACAGAGCAGATGTATATCCTACCCCCACCCCAATGAGGTCCCGAAACCCATACCAAGAGGTTTTTAAAATTAAATTTCTTAATTACAGAGAACATAGCCATTCCTACCATGTTTCCCAATTAATCTCAGGTTGTCGTCAATGGCGGTTTCTGCATCCCAGAATCATTCCCGTCGCCATTAAAGAAATCGCCTGCTTCTCTCCAGATAATAATCAAATTATCGGCCAAATCGATATTGTTTCTCCAATTGTAACCCTTCTCACACAGCTTCAGACATAATTAAACCTAGCATAAATTTCTCTCAACTGGTTCCCACAGACATCTTCTATATTACATCACTAATTTAATTAGCGCCTCTTATCCCCGTCTTGAAACAGCATCATGCTCTTATCCTAAATTTAAAGACGAGTGTTTGGGGGGAGAAGGAAGGGGGGGGGGGGTGAAGAATCTTTGGATGTATCCAGAAAGTTTGAACATCCTTCCATTTGCCAGAAACGCTAGTCCTGAACTGTTTGCTTTTAGTCAGGTCAAGCAAAGGGTCTGTACGTCTTAATAGACAACGCTTCTGCTTATTTAGCAATCAATCAACAAAAACGAATGAATAAACTCGCCAATCAGCTAGTCAACCAACCACTCAGTCAATCACTATAGCAAGACATCCATATCCCTTTAATTAATTACCATACAAATTAACTAATTAATCTACCTACCAGTAACTAACTAACCAATCAACCAGTCAATTAACTAATCAGCCACAAAAATAAATAAATCAGTCAATCACTAACAAACAAATCAATCAATCAATCAATCAACCAAGCAGTAAACAAATCTACCAAACAATCAACCAATCAGTGAAAAAATCTACCAACTAATCAAACAACTGATGAACAAATCCACCAAACAATCAATGAACGAATCTACCAACCAGTCAAGCAACCAGTTCAAAATCACCCAAAGAATCACCCAACCTATCGATCAAACAACTATTCAGCCAACCAGTCAAACAACCAACCACACTTCTCTATTTGATTATTGCGCCCCAAAAAGAAACTATTTCCCTTGAGGTAACCATAAGAGATGCTTTCAACTGATCGTGTCAAAGAATTTACCATCTGGTCATGTTGGAAAGAAGTTCACCATCCTCCTCGCCAGAGACTGATGACTTCTCAAACCTGCTTCTCACTCTCCACACAACCTCTGGAGTCCCTTGGCAATACAGGCGAAAGTAACCGCCGAACAGCAGTTTCAGATTGCACTGAAGCTGACCCCACCTTGCCAATCACATGTCTTTCAAAAGACAGAGGGCCTGTCCCTGGGCTTATCGTACAGTCACTGCGAGTGTGTAGAGGTCGTAAGTGCAAGAGCTGTTTTGCTTCAGTCTGTCAAAGAAAAAAAAAGTTAGTTGCTTGTTTTTTCATTAGGCATTCTTACTTTTGAAGGTTTTTGTCATTATCGCTCAGCGACCAGCGCACCATAGCATTGTCAAAATCCATGCACAATTTTATGCCGCCAGATCTCCTGTAGCTGGTATCAAAACGGGTTTTTAGGAATTGCGAAGCGAGTTCGCACCGCTTAAACCACAGATGCTAATTCAGTCTACATCTGTAATCATATCGTTTATACACCCCCCCCCCCCCAACAACCCACCACCTCGACATTAGCGTGTAATTTGTTTCGGATTTTAACATCTACTGTATAAATTTGTAGTTCTGCAGTAAGTAAACAAGTAATGGAACCTTTTCCAAGTCTTCCGTTGTAGTGGGAATATCGTGCTAGACCTAAATTTTAGAGACCAGTCGGCACTCTGTGTGGGGGATACGATCAGCACCAACTCGGCCGTCTTTACCTCCTAGGACTTTACCTGGTACCCGTTTAGCCTGGGTCGACCCGGGAGCCAACGCCATTTTGTGAAAAATTTCCGGCTCCATCAGGAACCGAACCCACAACTTTCGGATCCGCAAGCAAACTAGCCGCTACATCACGGCGGCTCCTTAGTTTATACAATTACTAGTTTAGTTGCGTATCCCTTACAGGACGTTGCAAATTCTAGGCAAATTTACGTCCAGTAGTTTGCTATTGCTTCCTGGACGGTCGGCTTTCTTGATTCCACTGTCGAAACCAAAGCAAGGCGCATGGCCCGCAGCTGGGATCGAACCCGGCATCCTGGCATTACCAAGCGTTCGCATCGACTTAGCCACAGAGCCGACTGTTTATACAATTATCGCTTTTAATTGAGCTGCGATAGAATTTTGACAACGCTTCTTTGAAACAGGGCACTGATCGTTCTCTGATGTAGGTTACCATGTCGGGGCAATGACAATAAAAGTGGTCAGCTCACTCGGATGTTGCCGCTGTTACTGCTCCCTCGACGACTTCCTCGGAATAGTAATCTGATCTGTTATGCAGAAACTCGTAAAACTTTCGGCACTGCAAGCTGCACACTTGGCCAGACTATAAAACTCGTTGAATATTTCAGATCTCGCACCCAGTACCTCCCGAGCCGATCATCCGTGTCAGTTTACGAGCGTGACGGGCGATCACTGGAGCCGATCGCTGTAGCGGTTTCTATAAGAGAGTTGTTGGTGGCTTGGAGAGGTGTTGATGGTTTCAGCTTTGATAAAACCAAACAAATGATTGTTTGCAGGACTGTGTTTTTTTTTAATGGCATCCGGTGATTGGTCGGTTCTAATGACAAAACGATGTTGGTGTTGTGTTGTGATAAAGGTCCAACAATTTTGTACCAAAGATACGCCGTACGATCCCCATTTGATTAATACGCCTTTTAATTTGCATAATTCTCTTTTATCTTCTGAGCTGCGGATTTCACACGATTTCCGCTGATACATTTTTGACTTTATTCAATCCATAAATTTTTGTTTAATTCTGCATTCAAGAGCTGTCTCGGATGCTGGTTAGAATTGATGCCGTCAAGTGCGACGAAACATGAAGAAGATTCAGGCATTTTGAGTCTCTCTCTCTCTCTCTCTCTCTCTCTCTCTCTCTCTCTCTCTCTCTCTCTCTCTCGCTCTCTCTCATTCTCTCTTTCTCTCTCTCACACACTCTCTCACTCTCTCTCTCTCACTCTCACTCTCTCTCACTCTCTCTCACTCTCTCCCTCACTCTCTCTCACACTCTCTCTCACTCTCTCTCTCTCTCTCTCTCTCTCGCTCTCTCTCATTCTCTCTTTCTCTCTCTCACACACTCTCTCACTCTCTCTCTCTCACTCTCACTCTCTCTCACTCTCTCTCACTCTCTCCCTCACTCTCTCTCACACTCTCTCTCACTCTCTCACACTCTCTCACACTCTCTCTCACTCACTCTCTCTCCTCTCTCTCTCTCACTCTCTCTCACTCTCTCTCACTCTCTCTCTCACTCTCTCTCACTCTCTCCCTCACTCTCTCTCTCACTCTCTCTCTCACTCTCTCACACTCTCTCACACTCTCTCTCACACTCTCTCTCACTCTCTCACACTCTCTCTCACACTCTCTCTCACACTCTCTCTCACTCTCTCTCTTTCACTCTCTCTCACTCTTCCCTCGACCCAAAAACTTATAGGAGTTAATGGAGCTCCCCTTCCCATTCCCTCTAAAAAATGTGCAAGGCCCTAAGCCTCCTCCCACCATATAAAGAAACCTCTTTTTTTAGTGCGGCGTCCGTGGCTTAGGCATTGTAGGTTCGACTCGTAATTCCAACGTACCGCGATTGGAAACCCACTACGTGGATTTTTATCATTGTAGGAAGCGTCGCAGGTCGACCCAGCCTAAAGTGGGTACCAGGATGTATGTCCTGGGGAAGTAAAGACGGACGGTGTAATGTTGACCACATTACCCATCTAGTACCAATTGGTCTGTAAAAATATAGGTGTTCTTCCCATATGCCCGATGCGCCTAAAAGACATGAAAAGGGATCTCTACTTTTGTTCAGTATTATTAGATGTTTTCCAATTATCATATTTATTTGCCAGTCAGCACACAGTAAGAACAAAAACAATCATCCTCGTCACCATCATCATCATAATCATCATTATCAATAGCATCATCATTGCACAGTTAAACAAGGCTTAGTTCCCTGAGGTTCCGCTTGTCCCTAGAAAACGTAAAAGATGGGTGGGCAGCAACGATGTTGTCTTTGTGTCGGCGCTTCTAGATTGCAGAGAAACTCTCCCTAAAAAAAAAAAAAAAGATACCAAAACAAGATAGCCGAATCAAATGTTGCGACTTGCGGCAAATGGGTGATGTTGTTTGTTTTAATATCCAGGAGCTATGAGTTGTTAACCCTTAGGCTCGGTATTATGGTTATCGCAACCCTTCGGCCTTGATTCCATTTTAAATACCGTAAATCTGGGAGAAATGTGGCTTTTCTGCCCACCTCCGGGAGTGAACCCGGACCACAAGGAGTTCGTCACCCGCTCACCGCGCAATCCGGTTTAGCCAACTACGCTAGAGAGACGGGCAAATGGGTGATAAAGAAGCCAAACTGTTGTGACTTGTGGCAAATGGGAGATAAAGAAGCGACACTGTTGGGCTAACGCGACGCTAGTTGAAGAATGTGAATGCTACACATACTGCAGGCGGAGTGTTTAGTTCCTGATTTTGTTTATTTTGACATGGGCTTTCGTAGACCTAAACCTTGTCTTAATGTGCAATAAAAATTAAAATAACAATGTGTTTCATGACCCTAACAAACAAAAAAAAAAAAATTTGAATATTTCGAGTAAAAAAAACTGTAAAAATATATACAATAATAGAAAATATTTACTTGGATGAGTTCGCTAACTGGTGGTTTATTTGGAAGTCTGAGTGCCTTTGCTTAAGTAGCTAGGAACCAACAATCTGCATAAAAATTAGTCCCATCTGTAAAACGGATGTGCACGCAACACTCAGGTTCTGGCACGAGTCTAAAGTCCAGAGGTGGACGAAAAACCAGAACTTTCCCCCGGAGTTTGCAGTCAGCAAAGAAAAAGGAGAATAATAATAATAATAATAATAATTATAATAATAATAGGAAGAAGAAGAAGAAGAAGAAGAAGAGAAGAAGAAGAATAGAAGAAGAAGAAAAGAAGAAAGAAGAAGAAGAAGAAGAAGAAAAGAAGAAAGAAGAAGAAGAAGAAGAAGAAGAAGAAGAAGAAGAAGAAAAAGACGAAAAAGAAGAAAAAGAAGGAGAAGAAGAAGAAGAAGAAGAAGAAGAAGAAGAAGAAGAAGAAGAAGAAGATAAGAAGAAGAAGAAGAAAAAGAAGAAGAAGAAGAAGAAGAAGAAGAGGAAGAAGAAGAATATACCGTGGATCTCGTCCTCTAGGCAAGCAGACACGCTTCTATCAAAAGAGATTCCCACACCACACTGCAGCCATTCTGTAATCCTAGAAATATTGAATTAGGTCTCTGCAGCAAATGAAAGCATCAGATAATAGAATTGTACTGGTCATCGTGGGGTCATTCCCCGTGTTTCTTCTCTCTTCTCATCCTTTGTTTGCGTCAGCTTTTCGAGGATTTAATAACACGGATAATTGGGATTGGAGTTCAACAGACCAGGATTAGCTGGATTTCATGGAAGGGATTTCAAGGATCGAGACCGACAGCCGAAGGCTTGCACTAAAAGATAAACGGGGAAGACAATGAGATTAGGCGAGGAAATGATGAGACGGGTTCTGAATAAGTGGCTTGTAAACGGAATTATACTTGGTAGAGATCAGCTGCGGACCAACTCCAATGGAAGCAAGCAGTGAAAGACGGACTGTCCCAGTTTTTAGAGGCCAAAGACATCAAGCTGTAGAGTGGAGACTTATTGGTGAAAACCAGCTACAGTATAATAGAGTATCAACATTTGTATGTGGGCCTTATGGTAGAGTCTGCCACTCCTTAATTACACCACCCCACTAGCTCGCCGGTGAACGACTTAGTCGTCGGTCGGTACAGTATTTGCATCTGTCTCCTTTGATGGCATCAACACTGTAGGAGTCCTTGGTGGCGTGCAATGCTAAGCCATTTTATTTGGCCTACATAACCTGGTCACAATTATAACCTAAAGCTCCCTCTTGTGGATGCTGGCTGAACGTGATGATTGTTTTGTGTTCAAGGAAAGCACCTATCTGCATGAGACTTCACAGTCATAGCAGAGGCTATTCCCAGAATCAGCGTCACAACTCCATGATCCCAAGAGAATGACGAACTTCTTCTTCTTCTTCGCGATCACCGGCGAAAAGTTCTGGTTGTTCGTAAACTTTTGGACTGCAGTCCTGTTCCTGAATCTGAGTGTTGCCTGTGCATCCGTTTGACAGATCTGACTAATTTGTATGCAGACTGTTGGTTCCTTGCCTCTCATGCAGATGCTCTCCGACTTCGAAGGGAGATCCCAATTAGTCGACTCTTACGACATGCTTTTGGGTAGGCAGTGGGTCCATTCTTGTTTTCCCTTTAATAGGGTCCCGTAACCCACACGGGGAAGAATGTCGAACGAAGCCGAACAATATAGAGATTCGCTATAGCGCAGTTGCTAACATTCCTTGCTTCCAACCTGGTTATTTTAAGCACATACTCCTCCCTGGAAACCCCCACAACCCTTCCCACAGTCCTAGAAAAACATAGACACAATATTTCAACATGTGAGATGAAATTTATAAATTTATTAGAAATGCAGCGGGAAAAACAAGAACAGGCAGTCATCAACGAAGAACTAAGAACGGAGTAACGGAGATTACCGGTAAATGATTTTCATTGACCAGTGATTCCAAAACTGTGCGCCGCGGCGCCCCGGAGAACCGCAACCTCTTCACAAGAGCGCCGCGAAATATTCGAAGATAGACGAGTTTTATTATTTTGTTTATCTATTACATACGAATAGTCATACTATTACTTAGCTTTAATTGAAATAAAGGCGCCGCGACTAAGAAACATTTGGGAAACACTGTCATCGAACATCAAACAATCAAATGGTTTCCCGCATGTATCGCCGTGTATCTCTTATTGGTTTACCTTCAACCTTTCTCTCCAGTATGAGTTTAAAAAAAGGTTTTGTCTTTTGATGTAGTTGAAATAGTTCCCTTCTCTTTGTCTTTCAACTGCCCTCTTTCCATTGCCAGTCCTTGGATCGTTGGCATGTTCAAAGATATTGGTTAACCCATCAGCTAATTAGCATTGTCTCTTCTGGAGCCATTTGTCTTGCCCGTTAACCTATCACCCACCCTACGTCTCCATCACCATTAATTTCCCTTATAGATCAGTCTCTTTTGTATTACTTCGCGTGCTAGGGACTACTTATCCGACCTCGCGAGGCCGATCGGATTTCCTAGAATATGACGGAAGCGTTTTCTACAGCTCAGACCAGAACTGCATTATTGGTAATTCTTGTTGACGTATGTCATGGCTGAGTTCGGGTAACCAGTCGTAGGCTAAGTAAACAAACATGACAACTGTGGTATATTTCCAGTCTCTTGCTTCTCTGATGAAATTACCAACGATGACTTCTTTGCTGTTAGTGTGAAAATCAGCCGAGGGCCGACAAATTATATAAAGTCATCCGGGGTTAAAAAAGTTGACACAATGTGTTACTGAGCTTGAATATTTATATAATGTTGGACGAGTGAGACAATGGATCTCTCATAAATGTCGGTGCAGATTAGCACGTTCAGACGAGGATTTCCAAAATGTATTTTCTTTTGTTTGGTCGGGGTAATGTGAACCTTTCCCACACATGGTCAATGGTAGCAGAGGAAGCAGCAGAGTAGTTGTAGTAATAGTCGGAGAATTAGTAATAATAAAAGAGATCTGGGTCGCCAGGTTCCGGTGCCTATGGTAGTAATAGTAGTAGTGGTAGTAGAATTAGTAGTTAGGAGTAAGAGTTGTAGTAGCAGTAGTTGTAATAGTCGTAGTAGTAGTAGTAGTAGTAGTAGTAGTAGTAGTAGTAGTAGTAGTAGTAGTAGTAGTAGTAGTAGTAGTAGTAGTAGTTATGTAGTAGTAGTAGTAGTAGTAGTAGTAGTAGTAGTAGTAGTTGGAGGTGTAGTAATAGTAGATTGTTTTAAATTGTTTTGTAGTGGTGGTGGCTGTAGTAGTAACAGTAGTAGTAGTAGTAGGAGGAGAAGTAGTAATAGTAGTAGTAGTAGTAGTAGTTGTAGTAGTAGTAGTATTAGTAGTAGCTGTAGTAGTAGTAGTAGCAGTACTAGTAGTAGTAGTAGTAGTAGTAGTAGTAGTAGTAGTAGTAGTAGTAGTTGTAGTAGTAGTGTCATAATTTTAGTAGCAGTGGTAGCAGTAGTAGTAGTCGTAGCAGCAGCATTTGTTGTAGCAGTAGTAGTGGTGGTGGGGATGGTCCTGGTAGTAGTAGTAGTAGTAGTTGTTGTTATTGTAGTACTAATCGTATTCATAGTAACATAACAAACAGTAGTAATGTCAGTAGAAATGGAGGGAAGCAGAACTATCTTAGTAGAAAATAGAAAGTACCCTTTTGGCTCCTTCAGACGCATTGGGCATATAGGGTTAGACCTATATTTTATAGACCAATCGGCGCTTGGTGGGTGATGTGGTCAACATCACACAGGCCGCCTTTACTTCCCAGGACTTTAACCGATGCCTATTCAAGGCTGGGTCGACCTGGGAGCCAATGTAATTTTAAATAAGAAGGTCTGGCTCCGTCAGGATCTAAACCCACAAGCTTCGGATCCGCAGGCTAGCGTCTAGTCGCTAAACCACCCCATAATCTGATTACGAGCCCCCTCCCCTCCCCCTTATCCTAGCAGTTCACTGACTCAAAAGGTCGCTAAGAAATTCTATGACCACAGGGATCCATCTACAGACCACAGGTTGTCCAGTCAGTGCTCTAATCACAAACACACAAGCTTCTGATCCGCTTGGTAGCGTCTAGTCGCTAAACCACCCCATAATCTGATTCTGAGGCCCCCCCCCCCCACCCCTCCCCTCCCCTCCCCATTATCCTCGCAGTTCACTGACTCAAAAGGTCGCTAAGAAATTCTATGACCACAGGGATCGATCTCCAGACCACAGGTTGTCCAGTCAGTGCTCTAATCACGAACCCACTTTCTCTTGTCCTCCCTGACTGTTTGTTCGCCGGTATAAATTACTCAAACACGACCGTAGGAGCTCTGGAGCCACATCCGACGAAAATGTTGACAAAAGAAACCTCAGGTTGACATGACGATTAGTACAGGCCGCCAGGGACACATTCTGAAGCTGGTCTAGAATAGTATTTGATTTAATGAGCTGGATAATGGAGATTGGATATGGGGATTATGTTGAGACAATGGTCCGCCGGTGATTGTGAATAATGACGCAGATTTCCCATTTACCGAGTCGTCAAAAATTCGGACAATTCCCAAGGGGTCTTTACACTGGAAATCCACTTTCTGTTCTAACTTATGCCCCGTAACTCCGGAGTCTTGTAAAACCTGGTGGTTTAAGTGGAATGCCATCCTTTAAAATTTTGACAGGGACTGTGAGCGGAGGGTCTCGTGTATACCGGGGTGGGTGATGGGGTGGAGGAGGGAAACAAACTTTTGGGTTCAGACAATTCAAGCTTCGTCAAAAAGATTTTAGGAGGGTGACCCTCCCAATGGGAGTCACTGTGGCCTTGGCGGCTAGACGCCCGCCTGCGGATCAGAAGATCGTGTGTTCACGTCCCATCCTTTTGTCATTAGAACATACTTTTTTTTTTCTTTAAAAAACAAACATTGACTCAGCCTTGTGTGGGTACGAGGTGCAGTCCAGTTAAGTGTAGTCTACATCACCCACGCTGACCACATCACCCACGCTGACTACATTATCCACGCTGACCACATCACCTACGCTGACTACATCACCCACGCTGACTACATCACCCACGCTGACCACATTATCCACGCTGACCACATTACCCACGCTGACCACACCACCCACGCTGACCACATTATCCACGCTGACCACATTACCCACGCTGACTACATCACCCACGCTGACCACATCACCTACGCTGACCACATTACCCACGCTGACCACACCACCCACGCTGACCACATCACCCACGCTGACCACATTATCCACGCTGACCACATCACCCATCAAGTGCCGATTGGTCTATATAAATATAAATCTAGACCTATATTCCCAATAGGCCTGAAGGCGTAGAAAAGTGACCTTTGCCCTTTCGTATCAACCCAGCAAATATGTAAATGACGAAGAGGAACCTGTAACCGCGTATAGAAGTTCTCTTTATACATACATACATGTTTACACGTTTTGTATCATTTTAGAGATGTTATTATATTTATTTGCAGTTCAGATTATTATTATTAATGCGCACTTAAATAGTTCGTATCAGCGTGTGGGTTCCGCCGCTCCATTGTTGGAAGAACAAAAACGGACCCAGTACCTTCTCAACAAGGAAGTCGTTAAAGTCGACTAATTAGGACAGTGGCTCTCAACTTTTCTAATGCCTCGACACTTTACAGTTCCTCGTGTTGTGGCGACCCCCTGTCATACAATTATTTTCGTTGCCACTTTATAACTTCAATAAATGTTTTTTTTTTTTTTTGGTTGTTGCTATGGTCTTAGGTGACCCCCAAAAACTGGTACCGACCCATAGGCTGAGAAACGCTAAATTAGGGGCTCTCTTTGAAGTCAGAGTGCATTTTGAATGAGAGGTCAAGAATCGACAGTCTGCATACAAAGAAAGATCGATTTGTAAAACGAATGTGCACGCAACACTCATGATCAGGAACAAGACTAAAGTCCAGCGATTGACGAACAGAGTTTTACAGCCGGTAAACGCGAAAAGGTGGAAGCATAAGAAATAGGACGTAGGTCCGTTGAGCTCCACTGGCTCGCCGGTAGACGATTTTGCCGCCGGTCGAGACAGTATTTGGGTCGGTCTTCTTTGATCGCATCACTCCTGGAGAAGTCCTTTTCAGGACTCTTGGTGGCATGCAATGCTAAATCATTTTGTATGGCACACATAACCTAGTCACAATTATAACCTTAAGCTCTCCTTTAGGGGTTACTGGCTAGATGTTTTTTTTTCTCCAGCAAAGCAGCACCTACCTACCGAAATAGTTTGTAATGGAGATGAGAATCCCTAACCAAATAAAAGGCAAACCAATGGCTAAGTGGCTAAACTGCATGGAAGATCAACTAGCACACATGATAGAATTAAAAAAAAGAAGAGTAAGTTCGGGAGATGTGAACCAGCTGATAAGAAACTGTCCGCCTGCGTCGCCGTCCACACGCAACTCCGTAGCTACATCGACGTTCCTACATTTATTTCAGAGTGTTAACTCTGGTACCCATTACCTAGAGGCTAGGTAAACACCGGGAACCGTCTGGTTTCGAACACCAGCCGTGGGCCGCAGCGAGTCGCAGCCTGATTTAAAGGCGAGTCTCCTATCGACTGCGCTAATGCTGCCCCCTAAAGACAAAAAAAAAAAAAAAGCAACTGTCAGGAAGCGAGCCTAGACCTGTTGTCGACAGACGCCGTCGCTACCTAGATAAAGAGTAACCAGGGAAAGGGTGGGTTGAGGGGGGAAGTGCCCCTACCCCCCCCCCCCCCAGCCAAAAAAATATCAGCAGCAGTAGTTGTTTTAGCAAAACAAGCAGAGTAAGAAGAAGAAGAAGAAGAAGAAGAAGAAGAAGAAGAAGAAGAAGAAGAAGAAGAAGAAGAAGAAGAAGAAGAAGAAGAAGAAGAAGAAGAAGAAGAAGAAGAAGATGAAGAAGAAGAAGAGAAGAAGAAGAAGAAGAAGAAGAAGAAGAAGAAGAAGAAGAAGAAGAAGAAGAAGAAGAAGAAGAAGAAGAAGAAGAAGAAGAAGAAGAAGAAGAAGAAAAAGAAGATGAAGAAGAAGAAGAAGAAGAAGAAGAAGAAGAAGAGAAAAGAAGAAGAAGAAGAAGAAGAAGAAGAAGAAGAAGAAAGAAGAAAGAAGAAGAAGAAGAAGAAGAAGAAGAAGAAGAAGAAGAAGAAGAAGAAGAAGAAGAAGAAGAAGAAGAAGAAGAAGAAGAAGAAGAAGAAGAAGAAGAAGAAGAAGATGAAGAAGAAGAAGAAGAAGAAGAAGAAGAAGAAGAAGAAGAAGAAGAAGAAGAAGAAGAAGAAGAAGAAGAAGAAGAAGAAGAAGAAGAAGAAGAAGAAGAAGAAGAAGAAGAAGAAGAAGAAGAAGAAGAAGAAGAAGAAAAAGAAGAAGAGGAAGAAGAAGAGGAAGAAGAAGAAGAAGAAGAAGAAGAAGAAGAAGAAGAAGAAGAAGAAGAAGAAGAAGAAGAAGAAGAAGAAGAAGAAGAAGAAGAAGAAGAAGAAGAAGAAGAAGAAGAATAAGAAGAAGAAGAAGAAGAAGAAGAAGAAGAAGAAGAAGAAGAAAGAAGAAGAAGAAGAAGAAGAAGAAGAAGAAGAAGAAGAAGAAGAAGAAGAAGAAGAAGAAGAAGAAGAAGAAAGAAGAAGAAAGAAGAAGAAGAAGAAGAAGAAGAAGAAGAAGAAGAAGAAGAAGAAGAAGAAGAAGAAGAAGAAGAAGAAGAAGAAGAAGAAGAAGAAGAAGAAGAAAGAAGAAGAAGAAGAAGAAGAAGAAGAAGAGAAGAAAGAAGAAGAAAGAAGAAGAAGAAGAAGAAGAAGAAGAAGAAGAAGAAGAAGAAGAAGAAGAAGAAGAAGAAGAAGAAGAAGAAGAAGAAGAAGAAGAAGAAGAAGAAGACAAAGAAGAAGACCACGATAAAGAAGAAGAAGAAGAAGTAAAGATACAGTTAAGTTTGCACTAATTTGTTACCCAGCATGCTCCAAGGCAGCTCTTAATTTTCTGCCACCACTCTGTCACGCTCTCACACCGGGTCCCAGAAGACCTCCTCTCACCCCTCCCCCTCCACCGCCCCAAGCCATCACACCTTCTGTTAAACATCATTCTTCTGCCCCGAGCGTGACAACGTTTACTCGGAAAATAATATTGTTCCACTCATCATTCCGACCACTGCATCAGTTTCATCCCCCCCCCCCACCCCCCTTCTCCTCTCTCGCCCTTCCTCGCCTGTTTGCAGATGAGACGCTCCTGGAAAAATTGCCCATCGTTTTTCCCCTCTCCGTCACAGGAAAACTGTTATAAAAGATTAGTTATATAACTAATTACGCGTTTTTTTCCTAGCACCAAAAAATTGGAGGGAAAGAGCAATGTTAACAAGCTTATCATTTATGTAAGTCAGGACCTGTATCACATTTCTTCATTGTTGACAGCCAACGTGTCATTTGCTGTTATCTTTCGACTATGTAAGTTTTGTAACCGTTGCTTTGATGTTCCTTATAATACCGGATATTGACAGGCAAGTCGGTGTCTGTCGCTTAGGCGTTGCGATCGCGTTTCTTAATGATGTGGTGCTGGGTTCGATCCCAACTGCAGGACCTGCACCTTGCGGTTGGTTTCGACAATGGTATCGAGAAGCCAACCGCCCAGAAAGCAACGACAAACTACTTGATGTAAATGTGATTAGAAAAACCACAACAGCCAAAAAAATGCTAGGGTTGGTTCTGCAACGTCATGCAAAGGATTCGCAACTAAATTTATTGACAAACAAAGTGTGAAAAGCAACAAATACAAACCTGACAACTGCGATTGTAATCAAATGTAATTCCCGTGTCAGTTCTAGGGCCTCAGTGGGGGAGGATGGGGGGGGGGGGGGGGGGGGCAGGAATATAACCCACAGCTCCCCCTCTCTTTAAAAAAATGTCGTATGAATCGGCTAACTTGGAGGCTTCTTTTAAAGTTCGAGTGCATCAGCGTAAGAGGCAAGTAATCAACTATCGGTTATATTGTGGTCTGTGTTTATGTGCTCCCTATTCATAAGTGCTGGCCACTGAGCATCCCCAAAAATGGCCCTTGCCGTGTTGACATGATGACTGCTCCCTACCCGACCGACGACCAGGTCGTACGTTGATAGACCACACGGGCGTCGATGGAAAGTAAGAGGGGGTCTACAGGTCTTATCTAACTGACAATCACTTTTCCAGAGCAGTGTTTCTCAACTTTTTTTTCACCCGCGACCCAGCAAATCGAGGAAATTGTTTCCCGGCCCACCCGACGATTAACCAAACACAAATAAAAACACATCTAGATATTTGTTAAGCCCGATGTCACACATTTTCACGATTTTGGGCAAATGCCACATCTGCTACCTAGAGGTCAGAATTATAACAGGCTAGAGCGGTGTTTTTGATAGACGAAGCGCAGCAAAAACATCTATTCGATTTTATCTAAACTGTCACTACTGTTTTTAGGGCGGTGTAGACAGGAGGGTCGTGAGGCTAAGGGTCTAGGATCTTGTGGTTAGTGCTGTCGCCACCGACTGTGCAGGTTGGAAATGTTTGTTGTTAGTACCTTATCAGGGGTCGCATCCTAGTCTCCCGTATGAGAGAGAGCTCGACACTATAACCGCTGGTCCAATCGGTCATTTGATTTCTGTCTGGTTTTTATTATGACATTGTGGGGAAAGCTTTTCACACGAATAGGAACGGCTCACCAGTGGACCACGACCCATGGCTTGAAGAACACTGCTCTGTAGTAATCACAACAAAACCACCAGGCAACTGTGCTGTTCATTAATCTGTTTAAAGGCAACACTTCTATATATTAATAATGATTACTGCGCAGAGCAAGTCAGAGTGGAACAGAGGCCATGTAATGAATAAAATAGCGGCTTACCATCATCGATTAAGTCTTTAGCAAATAGGATTACTGTAGCTTCGATGACTGTTTCGTGATGCCATCTCATTACTTGCTAAGCTTCTTATGTCTATCCTGCCTTTTTTTGGTCCTTCTCTCTTCCAGCTTCCTTTGTCGCTTCTCTTTCATTGCCGCGTGCTGGTCCATTTTCAGAATTCAGTCAGGGGTTCATTATGGCTGACACTGCAGTATATAACTGAGTAATTTAGTTGTATATCCTATATAGTAAATTACACAGATGGATGGAAGATGTCGAGGTTGGTCTCTACTATGATATATATAGATGGGTGCAAGTGGGACAGGAATAATACTGGTATTGAGATACATTTGTGGGGACCGTGCCACGTGAGGGAGGGAGAACGAGTTAGGGAATCTAAATGAAGGAGAAAATGATTGCAGACAGGTGACGAGTGGAGCTTTGTGAGAAGAAGCGCATTAAAGACATGCAATGACAACAACAACGTTATGGTGTGAACACCCATTTGTAAAAGCTTGTAGCAGCTTATGTACTGTTAGAACAAAGGGAGGACACTCAGAACCTTTCACCATAAAATCTGGAGTACAGCAGGACTGTCTCCTATATAGCTTCAAGTCCTTACGTCCTTTTCAGGAGGTAATTTTTTGTTATTTGAAGCCCCACTCTGGCTTTTGCCAGGGGCCGCAATATAGGCAGGCCATAAAAATGGCCAAATGTCTGAACGCGGTTTCTGGGACCTCTCCACGGTGATCCTCATCCACATGGTGGCACGTTGTGTCATCGGTGTTTATCGCTTGTGTGATGTACTAGTGGGGTAGAAAGTCACTCACTCACTCAGGACTGTCTCCTGTCTTCCCGTCTGTTTATAACTTTATACTGATAGAATCTGTAGAGAAAGCAACCAAACAAAGACTGTAATATTCCAAGGAGAAGAAGATCCAAAGTCAAACAGTTCCTCATAGAACTACTATTTCCGGACGACGAAGCATCTGTAGAGAAAGCAATCAACCAAAGACTGTAATATCCCATGGAGAAGAAGATTCAAAGTCAAACAGTTCCTCACACAACTACTATTTGCGGACGACCAAGCTCTAATTGTTTCTTCAGAAACTGAACTGCAAGACAATATACATTATTGAAACCAAATTTTCAAAGAGCATAAAGAGAGCATAATATAATAAATAATACCAACAAAACAAAGGTCATGACCATAACCAGAGTAGACAAAACAATAAATATCCAGCTTACAGAAAACCCTCCGAAACAAAGCAAGAACTTCAAATACTTTGGAAGTATAATATCCTCAGCTAATCCCCCCCCCCCCCTCACATAAACCATGAGTTGTTAACCCTTTGGCTCGGTACTATGGATATCGCAACCCTTCGGCCTTGATTCCATGAAAGTTACCGTAAATCTTGGAGACATGTGGGGGAATGAACCTTGCCTGACTAAGTCTGTTAAGATGCACCTTGGCTCTTAGCGGCATTTGGGATGTAACTTGAAATGCAACACCACTTTAAATGTACAGTGACGCTTGGAATGAGGCTACGGATCCAACTACCTTGACTACACATCTGCTTTCGCCATGGTTCACTCTCTATGATTCATTCGCACCGCTCTAACGTCTAAGGTTGATAACACAAACACTACTCAGCTTTCTTATACATACTATCAGTTTATTCAGTTACATTTATTCCACATGTTTCAACAATTATTCAGACTTCTATCGCTCTCGACATATTCAAATACTGGTCACACGCACGACATAGGCACTACATCTTCTACTAATACAACCGTCTTCTCCGACTTCTGATGATCAACTAACCACTAGTCTAGCTCGGGCTTCCCCTCGCTTACTCGACTAGCCACAAGTATCTCGTGCTGTCACTTGTAGCACGGACTTTCCGCTTCGCTCTGTGTGCGTGGAGACCATGCGAAGCACCTCGTCACATGTGGCTTTTCTGCCTAGCCCCGGGCGTGAACCCGGACCACAAGGAGCTCGTCACCCGGCCGTCGCAAAGTTAGGTTTAGCCAACTAAGCTAGCGAGCCGGGCCAAGAGAAGATGAAATCAGTGACAGATGTAACAAATCACACCAACTTGTTTGGCAACTTGCACCGATACAAAGAAACAAACACGTGTCAGTAGAAACCAAAAGAGGCACGCCATGACAAAATACAATAACTCCACAATGTGATCTCTGTTCATATCCTATCAGTCAATGTGCTTAAACTACATTCTACTAATCCATTGATTTCTGTATTTAAAACACTCCCAGGTGTCAGAAAGCAAGTGCAATTGCATACCAGTTGTCACCATTATTAAGACATCCAAGCATAACTATGAGTGCAAAGAGACAGATTATTAATAGCATATTCATTCCTACATTAATCGACTAAATCCAAATATGGACACTACCTAAAGCCCATACACGCAAAATCACCAACTGCGAGATGAGGTGCCTGAAAAAAAGCAGCCAACCTAACCATCCGAGATCGAGTGAATAATGAAACTATCAGGCAAATTGTGGGAACGACACCTTGTACTAGATTCATCAAGAAACAGCTAATCAGGTGGTTTGGATATCTCGTTAGAATGCAACAAGATCAAATACCATCACAAGCACTGCATCGCAGAAGATCAGCTACAAGAGCAAGAGGACGGCCGCGAAATAATGGATCGACAACATTAAAGACACTCTGCGTCTTCACGACATGACAATAGTCAGTGGCAGCCAACGTGCACTGGATCGTAAATTATTCCTCCACACGCGGTTTAACGGCAAAAGGGGTTTATGATGATGATGATGAAAACTCGTTTTACTCTCCCGCTAGTCATTGTGTTTCAACTTTGTTTTACTCAGTCGCTAGCTACTGTGCACAAACTTCGTTCTACTAACCCGCTGATTAGTGTGTTTAAACTTCTTTTTACTCATCTGCGAATGAATGTTTTAACCTTGTTTTACTCATCCGTTAGTTACTGTGTTTAAACTTCGTTCGAATAATCTAATTATCTTCTTCTTCTTCTTCTTCTTCTTCTTCTTCTTCTTCTTCTTCTTCTTCTTCTTCTTCTTCTTCTTCTTCTTCTTCTTCTTCTTCTTCTTCTTCTTCTTCTTCTCTTCTTCTTCTTCTTGCTCTTCTTCTTCTTCTTCTTCTCTTCTTCTTCTTCTTTCTTCTTCTCTTCTTCTTCTTCTTCTTCTTCTTCTCTTCTTTGTACCTCATCGAAGTGTCGAGGGGAGATGTAATGTTCGTTGATGGGCTCTGTCAAGAACACTATTAAGACTGATGTTCATTTCTGTAAGGCTGTTCTTAATGCCATCACTCCATATTTTCCGAGGTCTTCCACTCGCTCTATACCCGTTGTAACGTTTCAGTATGGCTCGCTATGGCAGATAGTACTAGGGCATTCGTGTTAGGTGTCCAAACCACTTCATTTGTTGTTCTTTGATGACCTGTAAGACTGGCTTTATTCTTAGCATTCGTCTGATGTAGTGATTCGTATTCTGTCTTTCCTTGAAACTCCTGCAGACATTTCATCTCTGTTGTCACAAATTCACGTTCATTAGAGGATGTAAGTGTCCGCGTTTGACACTGATAGCATGGTGTTGGCCAAAAAATAGTTCTGATAAGATTCACTTTAGTACTCCGAGGTATCTGTTTGTGTGTACTAATCTAATTATCAACGTGTTTAAACCTCATTGTACACATCTACTAATTATTGTACTTCAACTGCGTTCTGTTAGTTCGCTAATTAATGTGTTTAAACTCGTTTCACTCAATCACTTTTTAATGTGTTTAAATCTCGTTTTAACCAAACTATAATTAATGTATTTGAACATCGTTTTACTCATCAGCTAATAAATGTGTTTAAACTTTCGTTTTACTCAGCCGCTGGTTTTCGGCGACCGTATTACTAACTCTGAAGTCTCTCGATATTTCTTTTCTTTCATTTCCTAGCCCTTTCCTGTCTTCCGGTTCAGAAATTAATTCACTTGATTCTTCATCACTCAGTTTGTGTGTCCTATATGGAGGATAGGGACATTAAAAAAAAAAAAAAAGCCCAGGAAAGAAACGAAGGCTTACACACGCTAGCCCCCAGCTGAGATCTAGTGCCATGACATTTCCCAGAAGCCTCGCAAAGACTGTCGGGATATAGCACCGGAAATGAATTCGAAGGAGCGTATCCCATCCTGCATTACTGCCATACAGAAAGACGGCTTTTCATGAGACACACAAAACAATATTACAAATAAAAAAAATAAAAAAAAAATATCTGTATATATTTTTTTAAATTTCAGAGTAGCTAGTCTTATTCTTTGCCACTGTGTTAAAATAAGTTTTCACGTATAATTTTATTTAAAACTATTTTTTCCGTAATTTATTTAAATAATGCAAACACAAAAATACATTGCACAATTTATTCTTAGGCATGTTTCACTGTATATCATTATGTGGTTACTACAGAGGTAAATCAACATATAACAAAGCTCAAATCTATATATATAAAAATCAATGTTTGTGTGTTTGCTTCACCCCTATAGACTCGGAAACTACTGAACCGATTTAGCTGACATTTTCAGGATATGTTTGTTGTGATACCGGATTTTGAACTGTCGTGGTTTGAAATTCAACCTGTCACTGTTAGAGATAGGTGACCACAATTTATGCAATAATATACGCAACTAATATTTATAACTTTAGTGATTTCTAATTATAGCCACGTTAGTAATTGCGCATGCGCCGCCGTAGTCAGAACGCAAGGCTTCCGCCATTCGCCGGCGAGTTACGTGCAGCCAACGCCTTCTCTAATACATAGAGTAGGTCTAGGTACAGCAAACAAGACTATCTCTATATTTGCCACAATAACCATATTAAAAACGATTTCTATTTTCTGTTTTTTTTTTTCAAACAACCTTCGATGGGGGGGGGGGGGGGGGGGGGGAATCAAGGACTATCTCGACGTCGGCGCAGACATTGACTGCGACATTAACTTCATTAACCGTGTTAGACACGTGCGATTTCTATTGTTGTGCCGTTTCATTAATATATCTGGAGTATCTGTCTACAAGAAAACAATTGCCTGCGGTTTTGAATTGTGTTTTAATCAGGACACAGAAGTAGGGACACACATCTCTAATTGTTAAGTTCTCTTTTCCTTTATCCGATTAAGTGGCTGCTTGGTCGAATGGTTAGAACACTGGGTTCCTGTGCGGGAGACCTGGGTTCGAATCCGCAGTAGTTAATTTTTTTTTTACCCCGGACTAAAATAATATCCTCATCTGCTCTGTCGTGGTGACAGCACTAGCCATGTTGCCTTAAAAAAAAAAAAAAAAAAAAAGACAAGTAAATGGGTAAACCATTTGATAATTAAATTTGACCATTTCGCATACTTATGATTGCATTATTAAACTTTCCGATTGCATGGTTACGCTGAAATTTTTATAGATTTTCATTTATTTTCATTTAGATTTAGTTATTTCATCTGCGTTGGAATTTTAAGCTGTGCTGTTTACCATGGCGTTCATTTCCTAATTATGGTGGGTTTTGTTTTGCTGTGTTCATTTGCTTTTCAAGTGTTTTTTTTTTCTCCCAACTACTTCAATGAAGGAAAGAGTTGTCGGTGAATTTGTGGGGGGGGGGGGGGGGGGACTATTTACTGAGAGAGCTTTAAGTCACAGTAACTGCTTTACCCACTTAAAGTAGCAGCAGTAGTAATAGTTGTGGTTGGGCTGTTACACCATAGTGCTCTCATGTGAAGACCGCCGGTAAGGTTATGGCGTTCTTCTGTCGGCAAGTGAAATTATACATCCTAACCTGACCAGTCTGTGGCGACAGCACTAGCCATGCGGAACCAAATCTTCTGGCTCACGACTCTCTGTCTACTCCGATGGTAACACAGATAGCAGTGACATTATTTTAGTAGTTGTACTTGTACTTGAAGGATGATGTGGTAAATATTACACTAGCCCCATTCACTACCTATTACAATTCCTGCTCCCCATTTTAGTCCAGATGGACAGGGATGTCAATGTCAGTTACAGCAACAACAACAAAATATCGCCAGGTAATGATTTTCAAATATTTCGAAGAGGGAGAAAGCAGTAGTCGGTGGAAGAGGGGAGGGGAGTGGGGGGGGGGGGGGGGGTAATGACATACATTTGATAAGGGGGAGGGTAGTAGGTGGATTTAGTTGGGAGTGGGGGGTGGTGGGGTGGGGATCAAAGACTATCTCTATATCTGAGCAGACAATGATTGTATTAGACACGTGCGATTTCTATTTTCTTTCATTTCCATTTAGCCAAACTATGCCACAGCAACGCGTGGCCGGGTACAGCTAGTACTGAATAAATTCCAGCGAAATGCAAATGGTCTCTCTCAATACATCGTGTCCGTCTAGTTATCGAAAGTTTACAGATGTCACGTGACTCACCAGGGCGATTTCAAATTGATTATGAATTCCTTCTGCTTAACCAAGAGGGGTTTTTCATTATTTTAAAGTATAAATTACTATTTGTAAGTTTACGAATTCTAGTGGAGTATTCATTCTGATACGCGGGTATAATAATCAAATAGTTCTGTTTAGATTGCCAGGGCCCGTCTCTCTAGCGTAGTTGGTTAAACCGGATTGCGCGGTGAGCGGGTGACGAACTCCTTGTGGTCCGGGTTCACTCCCGGGGGTGGGCAGAAATGTCACATTTCTCCAAGATTTACGGTATTTAAAATAGAATCAAGGCCGAAAGGTTGCGATATCCCTAATACCGAGCCTAAGGGTTAACAACTCATGGCTTCTGGATACTAAAACAAACAAACAAACATTAGATTGCCAGGGCATATGTTTGCAAGCCTGCTGGTCTGCATATCTGCAGTTTCTTGTATATGTTACTCCCTGTGAGTCAGCCAAGCCTTATAAGTAGAGTAAAGAACCCTTGCCCACGCCTTAAGGCGTACTGGGAACATACTACTAGACCTACATTTTATAGACCAGTCGGCGCTGAGTGTGTGATGTGGTCGCATCACGTCGGCCGCATTTACATTCCAGAATTGAACCCGGGACCCATTCAAAGCTGGGTCGACCTGAGAGCCAAGGTCATTGGCGGGTGGGGGGAGTCGAGCTCTGTCAGGACCTTCACCTGCGACCTTACGACTCGCAGGCAAGCTACCAGCCCCTACATCACGGCGGCTCCCCAAGCCTCATAAACTAGACTTGATATAATACAAACTGCAATCCAGCCAATCAACCAGACGGTCTATCAGCCAATTAAAACAAATCAGTCAGTCTATCATCCAATTGAATTCAACCAGACAACCTATCAACCAATTACAATCAAGCAGCTAGGTAATAAGCCAATTAGAATCAACCAAAGAGCCTATCAGCCAATTAAAATCAACCAGATAGTGTATTATCAAATAATAGTGAATATATTTTTTACTATCAATACTTCTCGTCCTTATAAGGACGAAATTTTTCGTTATTTGAAGCCCTACTCTGGCTCATGCCAGGGGCCGCAATATAGCCTGACCCTAAATATGGCCTAAAGGCTGAACGCGGTTTCGGGGACCTCTCCACGGTGATCCTCACCCACATGGTGGCACTTTGTGTCATCGGGTGTTTATCGCTTGTGTGATTTCCTGGTGGGGTAGAAAGTCAGTCAGTCAGTATTATCAACATAACTATAAATCAATTACTGTTTTTTTTTTAGCAGACGATCAGGTTTTCATACACCACGAATCAACCACCCAATAATCTAACCAGCCATTCAACCAACCACCCAGAGAACCATCTGACAACTCTATCTGCACACTCACCAAGGAGTTCTTCTTCGCAACACCAAGTACTTCGCGAATGGCTGGCCTAACATTCATCTTTCTGCTGGGGCATGCGGGTGTTCAAGGGAACGAGCGTGCATATTTTCTGCGCATATGGCTGTGGTCCGGTACCGGATAGAAGCAATGGTATTAATGATATGCACACTATTTAAATCGAAAGCGAATACGGCAGAGGGCATGTCTTCGTATCTCTTTCTAGGCCGATGGGCATAGAGGTGCAGCCTGGAGCTGTAAGAACCGAACATTTCACAAAGGAGACAAGATGTTTTATTAATCAACACAGAACAGGCGTCATCAGTCGCTTTACGTTTGTGGAGTTTTCTTAGGAGGAGATCGAAGCACCTATGGATCTATCCAGAGTGGTGTGATGATAATCCTTTCTAATCACTATAGAATTCTCCACTAGACCCCAGTTACCTAGCCAATATTCCTCTACTCCTACACTCACAATTAACATATTTACACGCCTGCCTTACAGAACTACCATCCAAGTATGGAACGACATTTTTCATTATTCTGAAGCCCCACTCCGGCTGTAGTCAGAGGCCTCAATATCACCCCTAGGGGTTGAAAGGCGTTTCTGGGACCTGGCCCAGGGTGATCCTCATCCGAATGGTGGCGCTTTGTGTCACATGGTGTTGGCCGCTTGTTGTTCTGTCTTGTTAGGGTTGAACAGCACACACACACACACACACACACACACACACACAGATATATATACATACACACACACACACGCCTGCCTACCTTCTTCAAATAAAAGCGCGCAAAGAGACGGTTGCGTGTATTCATTAAAATTACCCTTTTAAAATACCAGTTGTACCTCATTGAGCATGCCACTTCACTGACTCTGGAGTTGTGTAATCTATATTATCGTTTGCATCCATTACGGTGATGAGAGAACTGCACATTCTGACCCAGGATTGTTTCTTTTTCTGCTTGGTGACGTCACCAAGCCGCCTAGTCTACAATAAGTTGTTTATGAAAGTAGCAAGAGGGCGTTATCAAAGCTGACCTTCTGAAAGCCAGATTTATTGTTATGAGACAGATTAATGCAAGCTGTCGGTAATGTCTGGAAGTAGACAAAGCAGAAATAGCAGATAAAGAAAAGGAAGAGAAGGGAGAGGTAGAAGAAGGGGGTGGTTATGAAAAAAAAACGCTCGTTTTTTATGTTGTGTGTAGGTGTTGTGTCTGTCTGTTTATGTTGTTTTTGTGTCTTTTTGTGTCCGTGTGTATGTGTATATATGTTGCATGCATTTCTTGTGTCTACTGTTAGTGTGTGAATTCCTTTCTATGTTGTGTCTGTGCAGAAGTGTTGTCTGTGACTGTATATTTATGTCTGTGTTGTGTTGTTATGTATCTAAGTGTATGTTGTGTCTCTGTGCATATGTCTTGTGTCTGAGTGCATGTTTTGTGTCTGTGTGTATGTTTTGTGTCTGTGAGTGTATGCATGTCTGTGTATGTTGTGGCAGTGTGTTGTCTGTATGGGCGCATCCGAGTGTGTATGTGTGTTGTGTCTGTACGTCTTGCTGTGTTTCTCAGCGCTAGACGTGTATTTAAGCATGTATATCTGAAGCTACGCATTCGCTATATGTGCTTTTATATTTTTACTTTACATTCATACTATGAATTTTGAAATATATACATTATATGATCGGAACTTTTGAATTAAAATGTCACACACAAAAAGTCTCAAAATACCAGGGATCAAGAAAAGGAAAAACATCGACATTCTACACGAGTCAAACATCAAGAAGAACTGGCTCATAAAGGGCGTCCTGTCCGGGAAGTTGAAGTATTTTGGCCACATCAAGCATCATGTCCGGGAAGTTGAAGTATTTTTGCCACATCAAGCATCATGTCCGGGAAGTTGAAGTATTTTGGCCACATCAAGCGTCATGTCCGGGAAGTTGAAGTATTTTGGCCACATCAAACGTCATGTCCGAGAAGTTGAAGTATTTTGGCCACATCAAGCGTCATGTCCGGGAAGTTGAAGTATTTTGGCCACATCAAGCGTCATGTCCGAGAAGTTGAAGTATTTTGGCCACATCAAGCGTCATAGTGGCTTGGAAAAGACGGTGATGGAGGGTACAGTTTGTGGAAGGCGAGGCAGGGTCGAAGATGGATACAGGACATTGAAAATACATTGGCATTGAAAGCACATGGGGCCGGAGAGCTGGCTAGAGAAAGGGATACTTTCAGGCGTGCCGGGAGGAGAGCGAAGTTCTGTAAAGGACTTGCTGATTAATGAAATGGTTGAAATATAACTTATAATTGATGTGTGAAAGATAGGTGTTTGAAATAGCTGAATGTAAGACGGGCCTGCGTGCCAAGTTTACAGGCATTTGGAAAAATAGTTCAGTTGTTCTTGTCCGAACGGTTAGGAACCACTGGCTCTCATGTTCAAATCCGCAACAACAACAAAGGCCGGGTATTATTTTTCTGTCGGCGGTAAAAAAAAATAAAAAAATAAAAAAAATCCCTAACTGCATAGTTCATGGCGACAGCACCAGTCATGCAGCTATAAATCCTCAGACACAAAGCCACTACTCCCCCACGCCTACACCGCAATATTGGTGAATACAGACAAGTATTGTTAAATTACTCTTTGTACATTATAACAAGTCGGCTCTGTGGCTAAGTCGATGCGAACGCTTCGTAATGCCGGGGTGCCGGGTTCGATCCCAGCTGAGGGCCATGCGTCTTGCGTTGGTTTCGACAGTGGTATTAGGGAGCCGACCGTCCAGAAAAGAAAACGCAATTTGCCTAGAGATACAACACAAAAGCCAGGGGCTGCTGGGGTTGGTTCTGCAACGTCCTGTAAAGGATACGCAACTAACATTACATTATAACAATAACAACAGCTCAGACAACATTCTAAATTTCTCTCCTTGACGAAAATGGATATTTCTGAACAGAATAACATAAAATGAGAACGAGGCCGTTGAAAACGAAATAATTTTTAAAACGTACAGAGAAATCAATACATGTTTTGTAAAAGTCGCACTATAGAAAAAGTCAAACCACTAACATTCGCTCAATGAAACAAATATGAGGGTAAGAACTATCATGTTATTGCCTCTCTCCTCATCAGAAACACAAAAACCACAAGATATACATTGGAGAAGACAGTGATACATCACGCACGGCCGCCAAAGGAAATCATCAAAATGTCTCATCCTTAAAAATGGCCCATTAGTTACATCCAAAGATACGTACTCTAAACTTATTTATACCCGTCTCTTACGTTTCCAAACAACACCCTTAGGTACAATAATGGCGACTGGGTACAGCTCAAATAGGCCCATTTCGTAAATTTCGGATATCGATTGGAAAGTAACAAATTAGTATCACTGGTGCAATGTTACATAATAGCCTTGTTTTATAGCTCCTGGCATTTTTTCTTATATGTGGCTTGTTCGTTGATATAACATTGATATACGTCTGTCTGTCTGTCTGTCTGTCTGTCTGTCTGTCTGTCTGTCTGTCTGTCTGTCTGTCTGTCTGTCTGTCTGTCTGTCTGTCTGTCTGTCTGTCTGTCTGTCTGTCTGTCTGTCTGTCTGTCTGTCTGTCTGTCTGTCTGTCTGTCTGTCTGTCTGTCTGTCTGTCTGTCTGTCTGTCTGTCTGTCTGTCTGTCTGTCTGTCTGTCTGTCTGTCTGTCTGTCTGTCTGTCTGTCTGTCTGTCTGTCTGTCTGTCTGTCTGTCTGTCTGTCTGTCCATCCATCCACTCACCACCCACCCACCCACGTATCCACTCATCTATCTATCTATCTATATCTATCTATCTATCTATCTATCTATCTATCTATCTATCTATCTATCTATCTATCTATCTATCTATCTATCTATCTATCTATCTATCTATCTATCTATCTATCTATCTATCTATCTATCTATCTATCTATCTATCTATCTATCTATCTATCTATCTATCTATCTATCTATCTATCTATCTATCTATCTATCTATCTATCTATCTATCTATCTATCTATCTATCTATCTATCTATCTATCTATCTATCTATCTATCTATCTATCTATCTATCTATCTATCTATCTATCTATCTATCTATCTATCTATCTATCTATCTATCTATCTATCTATCTATCTATCTATCTATCTATCTATCTATCTATCTATCTATCTATCTATCTATCTATCTATCTATCTATCTATCTATCTATCTATCTATCTATCTATCTATCTATCTATCTATCTATCTATCTATCTATCTATCTATCTATCTATCTATCTATCTATCTATCTATCTATCTATCTATCTATCTATCTATCTATCTATCTATCTATCTATCTATCTATCTATCTATCTATCTATCTATCTATCTATCTATCTATCTATCTATCTATCTATCTATCTATCTATCTATCTATCTATCTATCTATCTATCTATCTATCTATCTATCTATCTATCTATCTATCTATCTATCTATCTATCTATCTATCTATCTATCTATCTATCTATCTATCTATCTATCTATCTATCTATCTATCTATCTATCTATCTATCTATCTATCTATCTATCTATCTATCTATCTATCTATCTATCTATCTATCTATCTATCTATCTATCTATCTATCTATCTATCTATCTATCTATCTATCTATCTATCTATCTATCTATCTATCTATCTATCTATCTATCTATCTATCTATCTATCTATCTATCTATCTATCTATCTATCTATCTATCTATCTATCTATCTATCTATCTATCTATCTATCTATCTATCTATCTATCTATCTATCTATCTATCTATCTATCTATCTATCTATCTATCTATCTATCTATCTATCTATCTATCTATCTATCTATCTATCTATCTATCTATCTATCTATCTATCTATCTATCTATCTATCTTTCTCATGTTTTCTGTCATGCAACCCTGAGATTGGCAAGATATCCAGAAAAGATGGCATTTTTACAGTTCTTTTCACCACCGCATTCTAAAAGCTTCCTCATTAGATAAACACATACTTTTAACTCCAGCTTTAATATTAAACAAACCAGATATATTCATTAATGATGAAAATGACAAAGACACGAGACGCCCACATTCAGTATGAGACGGATAAAAAAGGATGAAATCAATAGAAAAATCATAATATATGGGCAGACAATGGAGACAGGAACGCTTCAACGTGGTGAGCAGCTATAATTAATAAATGATGAAAGGATAACAATAGAATTAGCAGGAAGAATAAATGACACAAATAGCACTTCTAGATGGGCTTAAATCAACAGAAAGACAAAACAGTATAACTGAACAGAGGCATGGAAACCTAGGAGCCTGACATGCCAACGCTCCTTCTTCAAATTTATGAAGATAGACATTTATTATTTTATTGTTTTCAATATTTTATTTATTATTATTATTATTTTTTTTTTTTTTTTTTAGATGCTGCCTTTCAAAGCTTCCTTTTATGCATGTAGTAAATAATATATACTTAGCTAAATACCCAGATCGCTTGGCGGCATCGATGGGACAGGACATAATATTAAACTAATCCATGATTCTGGGGATCGTGTGAGATGGAAAAATGTGACAGCCTTCGCTTACCGTCACGATAGATGATAATGATTTAAAAAATATTATTATAGTAATTTGCTCTTCAGTACATTATTATTCTTAATAATAAGCACTTAAACAAGGTGTAGGCCTCTTGAGCTCCCATCTACCCCTGGTCCCCAGCAATATCTGATAGTCTTTCTGTCTTTTCTTCCTTCATTCATTCTCTTGTTGGCGGAGTCATAACGTTGGCTTATTGATTCGATAATTTAATCATTTGTTCATCCACTCATTCAGTAGCTCATTCATTCATTCATTCATTCACTATTTAGCAATGAAAAAAAATTAATTGGCCTTTCAAATTCAGGGTGAATATGTTTGATAAGCAAGGACACAACAGACGGCATAGATCTGTAAAACGGATGGACCTACAAAACTCATTCTGGAGCCTGTAAAAGGGAACAGACATACAAACCTTATTCTAGAGCCTGTAAAAATGAACATACAAACCTTATTCTGGAGCCTGTAAAAAGGAACATACAAAACTCATTCTGGAGCCTGTAAAAAGGAACATACAAAACTCATACTGGAGCCTGTAAAAAGGGAACATGCAAAACTCATTCTGGAGCCTGTAAAAAGGAACATACAAAACTCATTCTTAAGCCTGTAAAAAGGAACATACAAGACTCATTCTGGAGCCTGTACAAAGGAACATACAAAACTCATTCTGGAGCCTGTAAAAATGACGGACATACAAACCTCATTCTGGAGCCTGTAGAAAGGAACATACAAAACTCATTCTGGAGCCTGTAAAAAGGAACATACAAAACACATTCTGGAGCCTGTAAAAAATGACGAACATTCAAACATCATTCTGGAGCCTGTAAAAACTGACGAACATATAAACCTCATTCTGGAGGCTGTAAAAAGGACGGACATACAAACCTCATTCTGGAGCCTGTAAAAAGGACGGACATAAAAACCTTATTCTAGAGCCTGTAAAAAGGACGGACATACAAACCTCATTCTAGAGCCTGTAAAAAGGACGGGCATACAAACCTTATTTTAGAGCCTGTAAAAAGAACTGACATACAAACCTCATTCTAGAGCCTGTAAAAAGGACAGACATACAAACCTCATTTTAGAGCCTGTAAAAAGGACGGACATACAAACTTCATTCTAGAGCCTGTAAAAAGGACGGACATACAAACCTCATTCTGGAGCCTATAAAAAGGACGGACATACAAACCTCATTCTGGAGCCTGTAAAAAGGACGGACAAACAAACTTCATTCTGGAGCCTGTAAAACGGACGAGTATACTATCCTCATTCTATAGCC
Organism: Candidula unifasciata; assembly: GCA_905116865.2. Taxonomy (NCBI): domain Eukaryota; kingdom Metazoa; phylum Mollusca; class Gastropoda; order Stylommatophora; family Geomitridae; genus Candidula; species Candidula unifasciata. Next base: position 79,850 of record CAJHNH020001428.1, on the reverse strand, counting down.
TGTAAAAAGGAACCGACAAAACTCATTCTTGATTCTGTAAAAAGGAACATTCACAACTCATTCTGGAGCCTGTAAAAAGGAGCATACAAAACTCATTCTGGAGCCTGTAAAATGGAACATACAAAACTCATTCTGGAGCCTGTAAAATGGAGCATACAAAACTCATTCTGGAGCCTGTAAAAAGGACGGACCTACAAAACTAATTCTGGAGCCTGTAAAAAGGAACAGACATGCAAAACTCATTCTGGAGCCTGTAAAAAGGAACAGACATACAAAACTCATTCTGGAGCCTGTAAAAGGGAACAGACATACAAACCTTATTCTGGAGCCTGTAAAAATGAACATACAAACCTTATTCTGGAGCCTGTAAAAAGGAACATACAAAACTCATTCTTGAGCCTGTAAAAAGGAACATACAAGACTCATTCTGGAGCCTGTAAAAAGGAACATACAAAACTCATTCTGGAGCATGTAAAAATGACGGACACACAAACCTCATTCTGGAGCCTGAAAAAAGGAACATACAAAACTCATTCTGGAGCCTGAAAAAAGGAACATACAAAACTCATTCTGTAGCCTGTAAAAAGTGATCAGACATACAAAACTCATGCTGGGACCAAGTCAGAGTCCTCATCCAGCCTCATCCTAGGAAGACAAAAGGTGGCATGAAAACTCTACTGTATTGGACAGCAAACCAGACCATTAGCCGTGGCTGGAAGCTGGTCTAGGAGTCAAGCTACGACAGAGGGACAAATAGAGCAATGATTTTATAATCCGGCAGCAATTGCAGCATGCTTTCCCCCCAGAAGGGTATCGGTGTTATGGCATTAATGGAGTAATCACATCAGGTTGAAAGTGAGGTCATGTTGCATCGCCAACAGATGGTCTCTTCAACACTGCCTGGGATTAGTGCTATAATAAGGAGGAATTTCACCCCCTGACTTAATTGGCTGTGAGGTTCTTTTTTGTTATTTCACCGCATTACGACGGCTTCGAAATTTAGTAGGGAAATCCCCAGACCGTCCCATAGTATGAAGGGGGTGGGGGTGGGGGTTATGTTAAGGCTAGTGTTAAATTAACAGCGACTACTACTCTGCCTAACCATAACTTCCCCCCTATTAGTTTCGTCACCCAGCTTCTGAGTTGAATGCATGGCGTGACCCTGTGAGCTGCGGATTGCATTTGGAATGTTTTTTTGACTGTGACCAACGTTTTGGTGTGAATTGTAGATTCAGAAAATGGCGCGATGTCTGTCGTGCAGTGTTGTGGTGCCCGTATGTGATTAAAATTTATCGCGTGAGCAACTGCTGATCTGTTGGCGACTTCTGCTACCATCAATGATGAACTGCAATTCTAATACTGTGATAAACATTCTGTGTGTTTTTCGTTGGCACAGGAGCGGAGCAAAGATGGGGTGACCCGTTTGCTATGAAGCTGAAACTAAGACTACCAGACTACTATAACTTCCCCTATACTATAGGACGGTCTGGGAATTTGCCTCTCAAATCCCGAAGCCGGCGTGATGTTGTTAAATAACAGAAAAGAACCGGCTGTGATTTTCTCATGCCTCTCGAAAGCACAATATGTAACACAGTCGTCTGGAAAGAGAGAAAGGTGCCAGCGAACAACGAACTAGCCAGGTAGTCTATCAAACTGTGCACCGTTTATTGCACGGAGCTCCAGTTCAAAATTTGTATCGATTTCCCCACCGCGTAATACAATTAGTGGGTTATTTTGTTTAACTAAGAACTATAGCGGCTAGAATGTCCTGTAAGGGTTGTAAGGGCACAATCGATTCTTGTGTGGAGTCAGGGCTGACAGGTCGCTTTTTTGTTTTAGTTTCCCCTAGCTAATTAAAGGTCAGAGGGTTCTTTGGCAAAATGTCTGTCTGCCTGTCAGTCTGTTTGTTTTTATGCCTAATGCATGTGTGTTTATAATTCTGACTATTTATATCTCCTTTTCCCTACTTAGTTCGCGATTTGTCTATCTCTTTAGCTGTCGCTATCACTTTATCAGTGGGTCTGTCTGCTTTGCTGTCTTTTGTGTGTTTGTATATCTGTCCATCTGAATACCTGTCTGCCTGATTCTCCTACATATATTCTGTCTATCTAAGTTTTTGTCAAGGTATAAAACTTACCAGTAATTATGTATCTTTTCTGTCTTTCTTGCCTTCTACAATCTGTTTTCTAGTTCTCTGTTCAATTCTCAATCCTCATGAGGTATAAAAGTATATGTTTTGTTGAACGAAGACTTGCACATGTCTCCAGCTCACACCCTTTCCGTCCCAAAACGTTGCCTTAGCTAGGGATAAAGAAGATGAAGTAGTAGTGCAACAGTAGTGTTGGAGATTATGGTGGTGGTAGTAGTTGTAGTAGTAGCACCAAACCTGCAGCAGCAGCATTAGTAGAAGTAGTAGTAGTAATAATAGTAGTAGTAGTAGTGGTGATGATGGTGATTGTGGGGGTAAAAGAAGTAGAGGAGGACGAGGAGTAGGAAGAAGAAGAAGAAGAAGAAGAAGAAGAAGAGAAGAAGAAGAAGAAGAAGAAGAAGAAGAAGAAGAAGAAGAAGAAGAAGAAGAAGAAGAATTATTAGTAGTAATAATAGTAGTAGTAGTGGTGGTGATGATGGTGATTGAGGTGGTAAAAGTAGTAGAGGAGGACGAGGACGAGGAGTAGGAAGAAGAAGAAGAAGAAGAGAAGAGAAGCAGAAGAAGAGGAAGGAAGAAGAAGAAGAAGAAGAAGAGAAAGCAGAAGAAGAGAAAGAAGAAGAAAATGAAAATAATAATAATTAATAATAATAATGATAATAAGAAAAAAGAATGTAGTGCTGAAAATGATAACGGTGATGAAAATGGTGACACATGACAAGTCAAATTTAAAGACTAGAGGCTTGACTTTATTTTATTCCATTGGCTGTGTCTCTTTACGCCACCTGCCGAGAGTCTCGCACAAAGCTCAAGCTCCGCAGTTCCATCGATAATGGATCTTCATAACACTTTCACTCATGAACCGAATGACACAAAAGTGAAACGAACCCACGATCTTCAGAGCGCGAGGAAAATGACCTGACCACTTAGCCTTGGAGACGCCCCTTCCCCTCCCAAGAGATTAAAAATAATAATAAAGTTCCATTTGTTCCTCCACCGGGAGTCGCTGTGGCGTATCGGCTAGACCCTCGCCTGTTGATCGGAAGGTCGTGGGTTCGCTCCCTGGCGGGGTCGGACTTTTTTTTCAAAAATGACATTGGCTTCCAGGTCGACCCAGCCCTGAGTGGGTACCAGACCCAGTCTTAGGAAGTAAAGGCGGCCTTAGTGATGCTGACCACATCATCCGTCTTGTGCCGTTGGTCTATAAAATATGGGTCTAGCCCTATATGCCCGATACGCCTGAAACGCGGGGAAATGGGTGTTTTAATTGTACTTTAGTTCCTCCACTTTTAGACTTTAGTCTTATTCCAGAAATTGAGTTTGACGTGTACATTATTTTTACATATCTGACTTAATTGTATGCAGACTGTTGGTTCCTTGCCTCTCCTACAGACGCACTCTGACTTCGAAGGATACACCCCTAATTAATTAGTCGACGTTTACGATATGTTTGATTGGCTGTTGTGTAGTTTTTCTAGGCAAATTGTACGTCTAGTAGTTTGCCTTTGCTCGCTGGACGGTCGGCTTTCTTGCTACCACTGTCGAAACCAACGCAAGGCGCCTGGCCCGCAGCTGGGATCGAAACCGGCATCCCGGCATTACGACGCGTTCGCATCGACTTAGCCAGAGAGCCGACTATTAAAACATAGAAAAGGGAAAAATCAGTGGGCTATGTTAGTGTAACAGGCACCGCTTCAGAGATCCCAGGTGGGGGGAATTCAAGTGTACTGGGAAATGAACAGGATATGGACTGGCTTCTATTGCACCACTTGGTGCAAGTAGGTGCTTGACCAGCTCGGTGTGGTCAGAATCCTTTAGGAGCGATTGACTTTGTGCTTCAATGAGGAAGCACAAACAGATTGTTATGGTCTGAAGAGAACGGTACAGCAGGAAGTGACAAGGGAATTTGGTCGAGGCTTAGGACTCTGAGGAAAGGCAAGACGGACATAGCATTAGTGTTACTGGTACCATCGGAAATAGACCTCTGGGCGGGCTGCTGACGATGGGGACTGAGCGCTGATGGGAATGTCCTGAGTGCTGTGAGGTTGGTTCGTTCCTAATTCATCTCAGCAACATTCACACAGAACCGATTTTGTTGTTTTTGCTAATTACAAAATGATCGATTGAAACGGCACTGTAGTACTTTCCAAAAGTTGTGCTTTTAGACTTTAACATATATCTAGAAGGGGGCTGCGTGGTCTCGACGCATGGTGTCCGCCTCGAGTGCTAGAGGTTCCGGGTTCAATCCTCAGTAAAAGCTGGGATTTTTCAAGGGGACATCTAGTTACTCCCCCTGGTCTCTGGGTAGTGAGATTGGACGCCCGTGTGCACTGTTGTAAAAAAATAACAAAAAACCTTGGCAGTCGGAGACCCTTGGAGTAGCCTAACGACGCTGCCCAGGCAAAATTTGGAGTTAAAAATCTACCTAAAGTATTTCAGGATCCTCGCCTGTGCTACGGAGCCGGTCCACTGTGCTGTGCTTCTTCAGACTCAGACTTGAGTTAGAAGAAGAACGGAGCACTTATAAGTTACTACCCATGTGCCATGATGTTGAGCCGTTGTTCAAACTTCCAACTTCAAATATCTGGAAATCTCATGTACGGATTAACACACATTTTTGCTTGTGATTTTAGATTTCCCACACTCTTTTGATTTCCTAATTTACAGGTGTTGGTGTTTTTTTTAGGAGGGTGGATTTATTTTATCTTTGTCGACTAACAGTTCGTGTACCTCATTAAACAGACATATGTCGTGTACTTTTTATGAGACAGTGGACAAGAATTATGGCAGTAAATGGCGGATCTGCTTCACTATTCAAAATATGAATTAGTTTCTCGCACGGAATACCTCTAAAACGCATGTAGTTTTCTACTGTAACTATGATGCCTCAAAACTTTTATTGTTAACATGTTAACGTATGCTTGTTTGTTTGTTTCTTTTAGTATCCAGAAACCATGAGTTGTTAACCCTTAGGCTCGGTATAATGGATATCGCTACCTTTCGGCCTTGATTCCATGATAAATACCGTATATCTGGGACAAATGTGGCTTTTCTGCCTACCCCCGGGAGTGAACCCGGACCACAAGGAGTTCGTCACCCGGTCACCGCGCAATCCGGTTTAGCCAACTATGCTAGGGAGCCGGGCTAACTGTATGCTTTAAATGGATCTCTCTCTCTCTCTCTCTCTCTCTCTCTCTCTCTCTCTATATATATATATATATATATATATATATATATATATATATATATATATATATATATATCGTATATATATAATATATATATATATATATATACATAAGCAAAACAAATACTAAATGTTTATTTGCGTTATAAATATTTTCCTACAAGGAGCTGATGCATATCAGCTTGCATGTCATATTTCACCAATTTGCACCGAATAGTTACTGAGCTCTCGTAATTTCAATGTAATGGGATCAAAACCCACTGCTGGCTGTGTGGAATTTTATCATGGTATGGGGCGTCGCAGGTCGACCCAGCCCAAAATGGGTACCAGTATGTCCGGCGTAATGCTGTTCACATTACCCACCTTGTGGCGATTGGTCTAAAAAAAGTATAAATGCTCTTCCCACATGCAAAGGCGTGAAAAGGAATCTTTACTTAGTTTTGCTTTAGCTACTGAGTTACGTCGGCTCTGTGGCTAAGTCGATGCGAACGCTTCGCTTCGTAATGCCGGGATGCCAGGTTCGATCCCAGCTGCGGGCACTGCGCCTTGCGTTGGTTTCGACAGCGGTATCAAGAAAGCCGACCGTCCAGAAGCAACGGCAAACTACTGGACGTATATTGCCTAGAGAAACCACACAACAGCCAGGGGCTGTTAGGGTTGGTTCTGCAACGTCCTGTAAAGGATACGCAACTAACTTTACTTTACTTTACTTTACTTTACTTTACTTTACTTTACTGAGTTACAGATCTCTGAAGTTCGGCACGACTTTTGGGACAGACTATACAGGTCTCCTTGACAGTGCATAGCTCGTCAAATGCCAACCTTTAACTACCCAATCATCACCAACGCAGCATGTCACTTTAACCAATCAGCTTGTTCATTTGTTGGAGTCGGCTTCAACGTGGTCCAGTTTCTGCCCCCCCCCCTCCCCACCCCCTCAGAATTGATGAACAGCGTACCCGAAGCTATAAAATCAGCTTTAATAGAACAATGATAACTCATTCGCGATGTTAACATTTGTATCAAAAATGCCAGCACTGAGAAAAAAGAAATCGCAAGATAAACGAAAACATACCAAACCAGTGGTTCCCAAATTTTTGGACTGCGGAGCTCCTTTTAGAATAAATATATTCGGCAGTGACCCTTAGGTTTATCGTTCTGATGTTCGACACGCTTGTGATGTTTATAATTAGTATTAAGAAGCGGAGTAAGAGGGGTTACCCTCCCCCCTCCCCCCTCCAAACCCTTTTACAGGTCTCTGTGTCAATAAAAAAAAAAATTGGAGTTAGTGGCAGCAGATTCCCTTCAGATGTAACTTCATTCAGTTTTTATATCTTTTCCTCGAGCGGTCTCGGTGTCCCCTTAGGGCTCCCCAGAGCACAGGTTGAAAACCGCTGTTCTAAACGAACACATATTTGATTATGACAAAAGCTTGGTGGCGGCTCACTAACAAGGGGACCTCAAAGTGCTACAATTACCATTGCTTGAGTGGAGTGGGAGACCAAGGTGAGTCATTATATCATGGCCATGGACAAGCATTCTCTGTGTGTGAGACCCACTCAGGAGCGTCGTACACGGAGGTCTAGGCTCCCTGAGACCCCCCCCCCCCCTCCCCAGTAAAAATGATTGGTGTTGGGGCAGAGCACCCTTGTAATTAGTTAAAGAGGCCAAGAGATATAACTTTGTATAGTTGTTTCAATTTTATTTGTAAAGTATGTGTTTATATATGTAATATTATTCAAACATAATTGTACATGTATTTGTTATTTAGCTCATTATTATTTTTATTATACTCGCTTAACAAGGTGATCCTTTTGTACGCTGGGATGTAGCGGTTTGTCAGAAGTAAGTAAATAAGTTTTACCCAGGTCATCACACTGAGCGATAAACACCTGGTGACATAAAGTGCCACCATTCGGATGAGGATCACCCATGGGGAGGTCCTGGAAACCTTGATTAACCGTTAGGTTATATTAGGGCCCCAGGCAACAGTCGGGCTGATCGCCAGTTTTCTCCATCAGCAGTTTTCTTATTAAACAATGCAGCCACAAACAATTCATGACAATTTATTGCCAGTCAAATGTCAGTGTATCTCTGCCTGTCCGTAGTTTACCTCTCTCAAGTTGTCCGTGTGCCGTTGGTTCGAACCCGCATCAACACAAAATCTTTTCCCACAAATTTCTCTGGCTTTTAGGTCGACCCAGCTAACTAGGTAATGTTCTGGGAAGTAAAAGGGGCTGGCGTGTTGTTCTCCACACCACCCATCGCCCACTGACTTGTTATTAAAAAAAAAAACGCGTTCAAAAGAAACCCTGAAACGAAAACTTCCGAGAGAGGCCAAAGGCAGTGAACTGATGTCTATTCCTTATGTTTGTGGTATGAAGGAATAGCCTAGGCGCCTTATATTACATTTGGGTACCAGGTGAAGTCAAAATATAGGTCAAACTCTATATGCCTAATAGGCACGAAGGCGCGAAAATTGGTCCTAAAAAGGATGGTGCAGAGGGGAAACCTGGCTGAAACTGGACACTCAGAGGAAAAGCAAGACGGACATGCAGTCAGACGGCTACAGACATCAACGGAATTACAAACCTGAACTGGCATCTAATGCCTTCAACAATTTGTAAAAAATCTAGAAGTCAAAGACATTTAGCAATCACATAAAACTTCAGATCTTCTTGTGGGATTCAGTGCTAGCTTAAGGATGCGAGATTTGGAAAGCTCTAGATGAAAAATTAGACAATTTTGAAAACAAATGTCTTTGAAGAATATTAAAAATCCACTGGATATATTTCAGATTCAATACGCAATTAAGACAAGAAACCTATTTTATAAGAAAGCGCTGCTGGAACTACATCGGCCAATCGCTCAGAATGGATAAGACCAGACTCCGCCTTCAAGCCCTCATATGGACACCGGGAGGGAAAAGAAAACTAGAGACCAACAGAGACCTTGCGTAGGAAAGGCTCAAGCATAGACCTAATGAACATCCAAGACCTAAGACAACAACGAACCGACAAACATGGATAGCTATTTTACCTCTGACCTAGGCGCCACCTTAGGTTCTAGAGGAAAAACTAACTAACTAACTAACTAACTAACTTGCTGCTGAAGATCAGAACAGGGCGCTTTTGGGAAGGTTACAAGTTGTATAGTGTCAGTTCTGAACTCAGCTCAGCGGAGATTCGAACTTTTGAAAACTAGAAAAACAGCTAAAGCGCATTAGCCACTGCTCTGTCAGGCTTCCTCAAATAATACAGCCACACAACAACAGTAATATTCTACAAGTAACACAACACGAACAATCGTTAAATTCTATCTCATGCCAAGATGGCTTTCCACGGCTTTAAAAACATTAGAAGCACGCTCGTGCAACTTGATCACGGAACTCGTCTGCATCTACCCTCTTTCATTTTCCGTTGCTATAGTAACCTTCTGCTTTGAAATGAACACAGATAGACAGCCATCTATTTGATTGGCATGGTCATTTAATAACATTTCCTTTCATCCAACCGCAAAAAACTCTTTTTAAAACATGTTACGATGTAAAAGCACGGATTTCGATAGGATAAATGTCACGATGAAAAGTTTCTTTTCAATTTTGTTTAGTAGAATCGGTTCAACTTTTAAAAAACTTTTTTTTTCTTTTCAATTTAGTAAGCAAAAGTAGGTACTGTATATACTATTATCATGTTGTTTTTATTGTTGTAGTTCTTCGTCGTTTTGTTGTTCTATCATGTTGTTGTTGTTGATGTTCTTTTTCTCCTTTTTCATCTTCCCTTCCTCCTCCCCTCTTCTTCTTCTTCTTCTTCTTCTTCATCACCTTTTTTTTCTTCTCCTCTTCTTCTTCTCCTCCTCCTCTTCCTTCTCCTTCTCCTCCCCAACCTCCTCGTCTTGCTTCTTTACTTCTTTTTCTCCTCCTCCTATTCTTGCATATCCTCCTTCCCTCATCCTCTTCATCTACATTCTTCTTCCTTCTTTTCTTCTTCTCCTCTTTAATTCCCCCCCCCCCTCCTCTCCCCTTTTCTACTTGAAAAGTTAGCGATATCCTTTTTGATACGGATCTTAATTGGTTAGTGTGTCTGTTGTTGGGAACTGGGTGCTGTTCTCATTGTTGCTGAATTGACGTCAGTATGTACTGACGTCTTCTTCTTTACTTCTTTTTTTTCTCCTCATCCTTTGTATCCTCTTCCTTTCTTCTTCTTTTCTTCTTCTTCTTCTTCTTCTTCTTCTTCTTCTTCTTCTTCTTCTTCTTCTTCTTCTTCTTCTTCTTCTTCTTCTTCTTCTTCTTCTTCTTCTTCTTCTTCTTCTTCTTTCTTTCTTATTTTCTTTCTTTCTTTCTTTCTTTCTTTCTTTCTTTCTTTCTTTCTTTCTTTCTTTCTTTCTTTCTTTCTTTCTTTTTTCTTTCTTTCTTTCTTTTCTTTCTTTCTTTCTTTTTCTTTCTTTCTTTCTTTCTTTCTTTCTTTCTTTCTTTCTTTCTTTCTTTCTTTCTTTCTTTCTTTATTTCTTTTTCTTTCTTTATTTCTTTCTTTCCTTTTTTATTTTTATCCTCATTCTTTTTATCCCCCTCCACTCCTACTGTTTTTCTACATTCTTCTTCCTTCTTTTCTTCTACTCCTCTTTTACCCCTTCTCCTCCCTTTCTTGTTCTTGGAAATTCGGAGATATCTTTCTTGATGCTGATCTTATTTGACCCCTGTGTCTGTTGTTGGGAATTGGGCGCTATCTTCATTGTTGCTGCATTTATATCTCCTTACTGTGTTTTTTAACCACAAGTTAACGGCAACCTTATTGATGCCGAAGTCTTATCTATCTTGAGTCAGTTTTGGGGAACTTGGCTTTACCCTTCTTGAAGCAGCAGTTTTATCTCCCTCTACTGATAGCAATGACTGCCAAAGAAAAAACATTGTTTACTGGTGTCTGATAGCATGAAAGGAAAAGATGGCGTGAAATGTAAACCCAACTTCAAGTGTGACTAGGCACCTCAACCTGAACTTCCCGTTGTTTTCAGGTTGGCCACTTGCTTCCAATTAGCCTGTGGCTGAAAACTGGCCAAGTCAGTTGTGTCCGACAGCCACTTCATGAATCAGAGGGTGAGGAAATGTTTAGCTGGCCCTTTCAGGCTTAAGTGGATGATGGAAGAGGTACAAGTGGAAGAAATGGGATAGGTTTCCGTTACTGAATACATCGCTTTTTATTCTCTAGTGTGTTCTGACGTTGGCAATTGGGAAGGTTAGATGGGTCAATAAATAAAGGTAATGATCTTATTCTCGCCATTGGCGCACTGAGAAAACAATGTACACTGACACAGCACAGCATGCGACCGTCATTTTAAGAGAAAAAACAGAAGAAGAAGAAGAAGGAGAAGAAGAAGAAAAGGAAGAAGAAGAAGAAGAAGAAGAAGAAGAAGAAGAAGAAGAAGAAGAAGAAGAAGAAGAAGAAGAAGAAGAAGAAGAAAGAAGAAGAAGAAAAGAAGAAGAAGAAGAAGAACAAGAACAAGAAGAAGAACAAGAAGAAAAAGAAGAAGAACAAGAAGAACAAGAAGAAAAAGAACAAGAACAAGAACAAGAAGAGGACGAAGAAGAAGAGGAGGAAGAAGAACAAGAAGAAGAGAAAAAAAGGAAGAAAAAACAGACGAAGAAGAAAAAGAAGAAGAAGAAGAAAAAGAAGAAGCAGAAGAATAAGAAGAAGAAGAAGATGAAGAAGAAAAGAAAATGAAGAAGAAAAAGAAAAAAGAGAAGAAGAAGAAGACAAGAAGAAGAAGAAGAAGAAGAAGAAGAAGAAGAAGAAGAAGAAGAAGAAGAAGAAGAAGAAATAAAACCCTAACATGTCATCACTCCAAAGGAAGCAGCGACGGACCTACATTAAGCTGTAATTAAATATGCATAAGGTAACAAATTCCCTATAAACAAGTCCTCCAAATGTCATGATGCCGTTTCAGTAAATAAATAAGAGATAGTATGACGGATATGCGACAATGAATTTGGCGTAACTCTAATGGACCGCAATAAAAACGTGACGACAGTGTAATATAAGGCGGCTTTGTTCTATCCCAAGGGGTCGGGCGTAAAGGGCATCGCCTATAATTGAATTGCTTCAGCGCCACATTCAAGCCTTTGTGGTGTAGCAGCTAGACACTCACCTGCGGATCCAAAGTAATGGGTTCAGATACTGACGAAACCGGACTTAAAAAAAAAAAAAACTGACAATGGCTCTTAGCCTGCAATGGGTAACATGTAAAGTTCTGGGAAGTATAGGGGGTAGGACGTGATGTTGACAATATCACCGACCAAATGTCGATTGGTCTATACAATAAACGTCTTATCCTGTATGCTCAGTACGCACATTTAATTTTTTTTTTAAAAACTAAAATAATTCATAAGACAATTATGTTATGTGACTAGAACGTGTACAAAAGAGTGAACAGGGACATTTACGCCGTATGACCAAAAACAAATCAGACATGTATGTCGCAAGATGCAGATATCGCATCATAGCTGTAAACCACACTGCAATGTGTCAAACGAAAAAGAACTAAAAGAAGAAGAAGTATGAAGAAAATGGAGAAGGAAGGGCACTATCAGGAGGGAAGGAGGAGGAGGAGAAAGAGGAGGAGTAAAAGAGAGTAAAAGAGAACCATATCAACGTCTTCTTCTTCTTCTTCTTCTTCTTCTTCTTCTTCTTCTTCTTCTTCTTCTTCTTCTTCTTTCTTCTTTTTCTTCTGCTGCTGCTGCTGCTACTACTATTCTGCTGCTGCTGCTGCTACTACTACTTATTGTACGCCTCCTCCCCTTTTCTTACCACTCTTAAGCCTTCTTTTTTTGTTTAGCTAATAACCATGTTATTTATCATCAAAATTGAACTATGCACTGCCTCCTAACGCTAATCCCAACCCCAACAGACTATTTCACACAGGCGGGCAGTTCCTTCGGTGCTCTCCTCGCCTGCACAACCACCATAAAGTTAAGCAAATATTCTGACTCCAGCAAACAGAGCACACCTGACACGCCCCTGACACTGTGAAAACAGTCAATCCTAACTCCAGCGATGACTTCCATACACAAGGACACCGAACACAAACTTATTGACGGAAAAGATCACGACCGTTGACCACTATGCCAGGAGCAAACAGAACATTTCAGCCAGACCAAACGCCTGCAGCATTAGCTTCTAAAATTTACTACAATTTGTTTACGGAAACATCAAACAGGCAAGTCAAGGACGTGGTTCTGCATTGAAATGATTGATCTAAAAGTGTACCATTGATTCTGCAGTTCGTAATTGGCTAAAGATATTTTTCTTCGCATCGATTAGTCATCTTGTAATGTTTTAAGAAAGGGGAATGATATCATTTTGAAGCTTGGAGTTTAAGAAATCTTCTGTTTCGTAGACTTCGCTGGCTGCACAATGCGACGGACTGTACTGTCTGTTAGTTCACTTCTGTTCGCCAAATCTTTTTTTTTCTCTCTCCAGAGATTTACAGCTTTGTAAGATTGATATCTCAAGGATGAGAATCAAACGGCTACAAATCCCGGAAACCCTGTTCAACCATATAGCCATTTAGATATGACTCAAAGATATTGAACCTCGTGAGTTCTTTGACTACTGCGTCTTTCGTTGCACGGATGCAATTTTTGACGGATACTGCTGGGGACCGTCGCCGGAGCTGCAGAATTTCGTATTACGTGCGATGATCTCGGCAGGCTGGAAGCCGTCCTGCGGAGAAAAACCGAGCCATATATGATAAAACGTGGTGCATTGAAGTCGTAACCTTAATTGGAACCTTCAAACGGTTACACTGGGTAAACATAAAAATGACCTTGGCTTCCAGGTCGACCCAGCCTTGAGTGGGTACCGGGTGCAGTCCCGGGAAGGTAAAGGCGGCCGGCGTGATGCTGACCACATCACCCATCTTGGGTCTTTTACTATACTTTACTTCCTGGGTCAACATAAAAGTGTCACAAAATAATCTGTAGGCCAGTGGCTTGTGTGATAAGAGCGACGTTCCCGCAAGCTCTTGCTAAATTATAAGTGTTCGTTTATAGCATCAGTTTTCACTGTTCTTCTTAAGAATTGTCCCTGTGGGTATTATACACCGTTTTGAGGGGGAAACAACTGATCTCCCTCCATCCCCACACCGCCAAAATAGCATGTCGTAAAAGACGATTAATTAGGGGTGTTTCCTTCGACGTACGTGCACATCTGTCTAAGTGCGGAGGAACCAACAACGAGAAATGACTGAATGGCCTCCCGACCCCTTTTCCCTTACCCTTCCCTAACTTTCGGATGCACTATGAGTTTAACCCCCCAACCCATTCCCACAGAGAGCACTTGAGTTCGTTACCCAACATGCCACAGCAATTCTCATCGCCGAACATTTGGATCTCAAAGCGTGAGCTGGATGCTCCGATTATATGGTATTTACGTACACCGGAGTTTAGCTGTCAACACAACCCGACCACATAATAACAGATGACGACTGGACCCGCTTAAGTCTCCACATAAACTCTCACATACATATCCATTACATGACTAACCCGTTCATATTACAGGAAGACAACTATAAGACCACTATGGTCACACGCTGAACATTTTCACATTTCGGAACTATTCAAATTCAAAAACTGTTTTCAGTACATTTTGGCATAATTTAAATACTCAAAATTTTAAAACAATAAATGGTGGTCCAAAGGACGTTGTGTATGGAAGCTCGCTCTCCTTCGAGATACGCCTAGCCAGATCAAAGGGAGACAGAACAAACAGGAAACACCAAGAAAGAGGAAGGAAGACAAACAACAGGACGAGCGGTTTGATTCGGATGGAGGCATCAAGCCCAGAAATGGCACAAACACTAAAATTCAGTCACGAAAGTGACGCAAATAACCCAGACCACAAATATAGGCGAAGACTGCTAGTAGCCTAGGCTAGCTAGCAGCAGTCTGAACGTGGTCGAGCTTTTCTTTTTTTTTCTCAAAAGGACTTGGACAGTGATGTAAAAGACAACTATAAGGCCACTATGGTCACACGCGGAAAATTTTCACATTTCGGAACTATTCAAATTCAAAAACTTTTCAGTACTTTTTGGCAAAGTAAAATACTCAAAATTTTAAAACAATAAATGGAGGTCCAAAGGACGTTGTGTATGGAAGCTTGCTCTCCTACGAGATACGCTTTGCCAGATCAAAGCGAGACAAAACAAACAGGAAACACCAAGAAAGAAGAAGGAAGACATGCACCAGTGACAACAGGACGAGCGGTTAGATTCGGATGGAAGAATCAAGCCCAGAAATGGCACAAACAGTAAATTTCAGTCACGAAAGTGACGCAAATAACCCAGACCACAAATATATTCGGAGACTGCTAGCAGCCTCGGCTAGCTAGCAGCAGTCAGAACGTGGTCGAGCTTCTCTTTTTTTTTTCCCTCAAAAGGACTTGGACTTGTACAGTGATGTAATACAGAGAACCTGAAAGGGAAACCGTGTGTGAGAGAGCGAGGGATAAAACAAGTAGAAAGACATTCAGAAGTGAGAAAGAGCGAAAAAGACACGTCTTCATTGTCTAGTACGGGTGCTCAGTGTGAACGAATGTTGGCAGAAGATACGATATTAGATGAAACAGTATGGGTAATTCTTCTTCTTCTTCACGTTCACCAGCTGTACACTCTGGCGTAAAATTCTGGTTGTTCGTCCACTTCTGGACTGCAGTCCTGCTCCAGAACCTGAGTGTTGCATGTGCATCAGTTTTACAGATCTGATTCAATTGAATGTAGACTGCTGGTTCCTTGCCTTTCAGGCAGATGCACTCCGACTTCAGCCTTCGGGTTAAAATGGACGCTAGACAGCGGCGCTGTTCGAAGCAAAGGCAAATTATTTGCTTCTGCCGGACGGTGGCCGAAGTATTTTTGCTCCATTTGTAGACTGGATATAGTTTTGTCGCCCAGCTTCTGAGTTGAATGCATGGCGTGACCCTGTGAGCTGCGGATTGCATTTGGAATGTATTTTCGACTGTGACCAACGTGGTGGTGTGAATTATAGTTTCAGAAAATGGCGTGATGCCTGTCGTGCAATGTTGGCGGTTCCCGTATCTGGTTAAAATTTATCGCATGGACAACTGCTGAACTGTTGACGACAAGTTCTGCTATCATCAATGACGAACTGCATTTCTAATGTTGGACTGTTTGTGTTAGCACTTCGGATGGCTACCGTATGCTTTGCGAGTGTATGCTAGATTTGCTGAGACAGCAGTCTGTCAATCTTTCCACAAGGGACTGTGATAAACCTTCTGGGTGTTTTTCGTTGGCACAGGAGCGGAGCAAAGATGGGGCGACCCGTTGCTATGAAGCTGAAACTAAGACTACCAGACTACCAGACTCCGACTTCAAAGGAAGCTCCCCAGTTAGTCGACTATTACGACATGCTTTTGGGGAGGCAGTGGGTCTATTCTTGTTTTTCCCACAATAGGGCCCCGGAACCCACACGGGGGAATATGGGTAAGAATGTGTAACCACGGAATTAAAGGCGGGATCCAACAGGGAGGGACGGATGAGAGAATGAGAACGACGTGTGTATAATCAGTGTGCTATGGGGACAGATAATATTTACATATAAAGACATTTGTTGCGGGAGACGGAGCATCTGTAGATATGTCCGGTATGCTATGATGTTGATTCTTAAATCAGTAAACCAGTTAATCAGTAAAACATTGAACCACTGAGAGACAAAGAGAAAGAATAAATGCTCTTTTTTCAACATTTGCAATTCTTGTCATGAGTAACAAATTATAAGTTAGATTATCTTTACAGCACTCCGGACACATTCATAGGAGCTCAGATTCTCCTCTCAACATATTTATCAAGCATCGCGTGATTAATAGTGCCAGTCATATGCTGCTTAACAAGATTTCGTGTGCGTCCGGTGTGCTTCTCGTGCTTGGCTGTGCCCATCTTTACTCCCAATTCTCGTATTCTTAGCAGTGATGTGGACACATTGCTTCCAAAATCCTCAGAACGTTTATCTCTTAAAAGGCAATGACAATGTCTGCGTGATCCATGGGCCGGCCATATTCAAATAATTCAGTACCTCCCAGTTTATCAGCTCTTTCATTACCAACAAAGCCTGAATGCCCTGGGGCGAATATGGAGGTAACTGCACACACAGGAGAGTTGTGCAATGACTCACACCACTGTCTGCATAACCATCCTGCCTGGACCCGCCGGATCATGCTCAAAGAATCACTCAGCACACACACGCGGGAATAGTCCTGTGGTTCTAGCCACATTAAAGCTTGTGTCACGGCCATCACTTCAATCGTTATGCTGCTAGTAGCCATGGAGAAGGCACCGCTGGCTTCTAGAACTCTTCTGCATGAAGAGAAAGCTGTACCGTCTCATCTGACTTGTCACTGATAAGCGCGCATACCTCGGCACTGACAGCAGCTGGATTGTGCTCCCAACGACTCCCATCGAGCGTCACGACACAGAAGAATGTGAGATTGGGTGCTTTAGACGCTGGTATCCATTCCTCACGTGGATGGATGTCTGTAAGGCTGCAAACCTGCATAATGTCATCCTCTGCCCTACCCAGCCATGATTTGCCTCTTTCAAGTCTACTGCTCTTTTTCTTGAAAAGCATGTGATGCAATGAGTGTTTCAGATCTAAGCTTATCTTGAGGTCAGAGCCCTCTAGATCTTGATCCTGTAGTTTCATGGCAGGGTAGTCAAGAAGGTACCTCACTGAATCGCAAAGGTGTCTCCAGTGCACCCCAGAATAATGCGCATTGCTTCTTTTTGCACCTCCTGAAGTTTTTAATTCTGAGTATGGCTGACAGTCAGGATGGCTAGAGCATATTCGATAGGATTAAGTACAAGTCCCTGAAACAGAAACAGAAGCAGTCTCTGCTCAGTGTTAGCGGCGGCCAGGACCTTCATTGCCGACAGGCAATCTGCAAAACAGATCGTGTTTTCGCAATCAGCCAACCCGCAGTTATATCCAAACTCTCCCCATTTCCACTTCACCCAAGCCTTTTCCCGATTAAAGGGTTGTCTTGTGTAGTCGGTTTCTTCAGCTTTACCAATTTTAATCTGACAAAAATAACCAGTAGCGCCTGTGAAATGAAAGTTAGCTTCGGGCTATGCACCTTCATATTTATTTCTGTAATTACTCACTGTTTGTTTACCAATTCCCGTGGTGTCGTGCAGATTTCTTTACCACCTTAAAAATGAGTCAGTCTCCTCCCCGTGTGTGCTCCGAAGCCCCATTGTGGGGAAACCAAGAATAGACCCGCTGCCTCCCCATCAAGCATGTCGTAGGAGTCGACTAATGGAGACTTGCTTTGCAGTCAGAATGCATCAGCCTGAGCGACAAGCAAAACTCAGCTGTGCACAAATAGGCCAGTAAAACGGATGTACATGGGGTCCATGACGCGGAGCCAAAGTCCACATTGATGAACAGCCAGGATTTTCCACTGGAAATTACAGCCGGTGAATGAAGAAGATGAGACAGTCACCCGAATCAATGAATGGACGGGTGATTAATGAATGAATCAAGATGCCATAGCTGCAGTGCCGGCATTCCCACGCATGCCACGTCTCCTTTATCAGTTTAAAGTTGCGTATCCTTTACAGGACGTTGCAGAACCAACCCCAGCATTGGTTGTTGTGGTTTCTCTAGGTATATTTAGGTTCAGTAGTTTGCCTTTAATGGCAAACTACTGGACGTAAATTTGCGTAGAAAAACCACACAACAGCCAGGGTCTCTAGGGGTTGGTTCTGCAATGTCCTGTAAAGGATACACAACTAACCAGTTTGCCTTCATCAGTAGTCAAAGAAAAGTTTCCAGGTTAACCGTGTCAGTTGTATCTGATTAAAAGTCCACACAGCAGTGACATCTAAACTGTTGACAGCAACAATATTAAGTATTAAAATATTAAATATAAAAAAATCTGATCACTGGCATTATGAGAGCTAATATACTGAAATGGTTGGGGCATATTCAAAGGACGTCAGATGACAGAGAAGTAAAACCAATAAACACCAGGGAGATGAATGGTCGTAGACCCCGAGGTAGACGAAGAAGAAGATGGAGAGATAATGTCCAGACAGACCTGCAAACACTTGGTGTCACCAACTGGAAAGAGAAGGCCAACCAAAGAGAGGAATGGAGGCGTGTGATATCAGTACGACTGAACCTCAAGGGATCGGAATGCTGAAGTGAAGAAGAAGAATACATAACCAGTTATAATTTACATACACAGACAGCTAATCAAATGATTTGCCAGTTTAGACAGACATTTTGGTGAAACTAATACACACAAAACATATACCACAAGAGGAGAAGGACGACGCTCGAGAGGTAGACCAAGAACAAGATGAAAAGATAACATCAGAAAGACTCCTCAACAGCATGATGCTTCCATGGCCGGGGCTCCAGAAGAGCAAGAATTATTCTCCGTCAAAACCCGAAGCAGTAAAAGAGGAAGTAAAGAGAAGAATGCAACGTAAAGACACAGCGTAACGACGAAAAGGTATCTTCTTCTTCTTCTTCTTCTTCTTCTTCTTCTTCTTCTTCTTCTTCTTCTTCTTCTTCTTCTTCTTCTTCTTCTTCTTCTTCTTCTTCTTCTTCTTCTTCTTCTTCTTCTTCTTCTTCTTCTTCTTCTTCTTCTTCTTCTTCTTCTTCTACTTCTTCTTCTTCTTCTTCTTTCGTCCGGGTTTCGTATGCTCAGGCCAGGTTGCCTTTTTAAACTCGCATGTCATCAGCAGGTTTCATAGTTTCCCATTGCTTGCTCTGCACACTTTGATCTTGAGGCCAGCATTCTTTTCGAAGTTGTAGGTAGAGTGGTCAGGTCTGCAGAATGTGTTCAGGTGTTTGTGCTCCTGTCTGGCAGGCACATTGCGGGGACTGTATAGTCTTTATTTTATGCATGGAATAGCTAAGCCTGCGGTGTCATGTTCGTAGACAGAAAATTGTTGTATGTTGCTTTCTGTTGAGTTTGCTGATGGGGTCTCGTGGATGTTTACTGTTTGTTCTCTCCCCAGTTCCTTGTATTTTTTAAATAAGTGTTCTGATTTCTGGCAATGACAATGAATGGGCATGTTGTTTCTCCTTTGTTCCACTTTTAGCAAGTCTGTCTGCTAACTCATTTCCTGGTATGCCGCAATGAGCCGGGATTCACTGGAAAACGACTTAATTGTTTTCTGCGAGTCTTTTCTCTCTCAATGTTGTCTCGTGGATCCCTCTGAGTCGCCTAAAGGACTGACATGCAGTCACAAAGGAAGAAAAGGTATAGATAACTACTAAAACGTAAAACAACAGCAACGAAAAGGCATAGGCAAAGCACAACTGCAAAGCAGAGACAACACCAAGACCTCAGACGGCACAAAGTTGTTTCATTAACTTCCATCAGACTTCGAGCCTACTACATTTCTCTTCAGTTTTCCTGACACGCGATAAGCTTCTAGATCTTTTCCAATCGAACATCTTTCACTTTTCACCAACCCCACATTTCCGCGGCTAACCTCTGTCGACAGTTGCCAGATAGGACATTCCCCAGTAATCCCCGTAGATTTCCCACAGAGTGACCCACTTCTGCTTGTCACGAGCTTTTTAGGTCAGGGATTTTCCTCCTGGGATTTAGTCATCATTTAATAAAACTTTCTAAATCAATGTTCTTCGCCCAGTCGTCAGTGGACCACCAGTGGCTCGTGGATATGAACTGGTGGGCCACCAAAAGAAGTTATTTCACCATTTAGCGACAAAATCAGGGCTATTCAACTGGCAACCAGCGGACTAGATCTCGTCCGCGGAGACCTAGCAAAGTGGATCATAGCCAACTGCACTGTATGAATGATCTAAGGTTTGAAGTTTAAACAACAGATCAACATCATGTCCGAAGTAGCTCAGCGCAGTGCACGGCCTCAGTAGCACCGGCGAGGATCCTGAAATACTTTGGGTAGATTTTTAACTCTAAATTTGGCACAGACAGGACCATTAGGCTACTCTTTTCGATTTCCAACTGCCAATATTTTTTTTTTAACGCAGCAATATACACAGGCGTCCGATCAAGAGACCAGGGAAATTACTAGAAGTCCACGTAAACGGAAATAAATTCCAGCCTTCAGCGGGGCTTGAACCCGGGGATTTAGAGAGGCGGACACCATACCTCGAGACGACGTAGCCCTCTATGAATGATCTTTCTACGCTGAGGCTTAGGCTCTCTGGCCAGTGAACTTCCATATTTTCAATATTCTGGTCCCTTAGTAAGCTTATGTTAGTAGCTCTGGACTAGATGATTCCCTCACTACATAGTCATGAGACGTTGTACGCGGCAATTTATAACCGGAAGTATAGGCTTAGGGGATGGGCGGAGAGGGGTGGGGGAGGTTGAGGGTTAACTGTTAGGTGGACCCTGAGACCATTTCACGATGGTGGATGCAAGACACTGAAGATGCATTTGCGATGAAAGCACGTAGGGTTGGAGAACAGGCTAGACACAGATTTTCAAACGTGCCGTGACAAGAGAAAGGTTATATAAAGCACCTGCTGATTGATAATGATGATGGTTATAGATAGAGAAGTTAATTGCAAGATTCGTGACCAATGCCAACTCTTTTTATATATGGCAGTGAATCTTGCAGATTTAAGTAATAAATTGAAAAAAAAAGCTTGGATGCAGTGGAAGAGGGGCGTTAAACCCTGAGGGGCTCAGGTACTGAAAAGAAGAAGAGGAAGCGGAAGAAAAAAAAAAGAAGGAAGAGGAAGAAAGTTGGGGAGAAAAAGAGAAAAAAAAAAAGAAAAACAAGAAGAAGACGAAAGAGAAGAAGGAGGAGGAAAAGGTAAAGAAGAAGAAGAAGAAGAAGAAGAAGAAGAAGAAGAAGAAGAAGAAGAAGAAGAAGAAGAAGAAGAAGAAGAAGAAGAAGAAGAAGAAGAAGAAGAAGAAGAAGAAGAAGAGGAAGAAAGAGGAGGAGGAGGAAAAAAAGAAGAAAAAG
This sequence comes from Candidula unifasciata, assembly GCA_905116865.2. Lineage (NCBI taxonomy): Eukaryota > Metazoa > Mollusca > Gastropoda > Stylommatophora > Geomitridae > Candidula > Candidula unifasciata. Next base: position 58,536 of record CAJHNH020001428.1, on the reverse strand, counting down.
AAGAAAAAGAAGAAAGAGAAAAAGAAGAAGAAGGAGAATGATAGAAAAAAAGGAGAAGGAGGTGAAGGATAAGAAAAAGAAGAAAAAGAAGAAGGAGAAGAAGAAGAAGAAGAAGAAAAGAAGAAGAAGAAGAAGAACAACAACAACAACACCAACAACAACAACAACGACAACAACAACACCAACAACAGCAACAACAGGAAGAAAAGGAGGGGAAAAAACAAAAACAATCACAACAAGAACAAGATGGAGAAGAACGAAGAAGAAGAAGAAGAGGGAGAATGTAAAGCAAAACGCGAACGTTTCTAAATCTGTAACGTAGACGCAATTAAAAGAAAGCACCTTGGGCAAATGCTGATTAGACAGACAGAAACCACAAACTTCATAACACGGTCTTCATTGCCCGGGGATCTCTTCTAGAATCTAATTAAAACCGGAGCCTTGTTAGCCAACCATCTAACGAGAGAGGGTTTACTAGCGAGGGAGGCGGTCGGGTGAAAGAAAGATTGGGGCGTTGGTATAGTTACATATGGTTTTATATGCGCATTTTGTCGTTTTATATGTAACTGTCTACTTTCTAGTCTCTGGCTAATAAAGCTGGTCAAAGTTAGCTTTCAAAATGTGTAGATATTTGTGCTTGTTCAGAGATTTTCCTGTCTATCTGCATAGTTCTGTCTGTCTGTCTCTGTGTAACTGTCTGTCTGTCTCTATGTAACTGTCTGTCTGTCTGTCTGTCTGTCTGTCTGGCTGTGTATAAGTCGATAGCTGGTCGGACCGTGACCTTCGGTAGTACAGGCCTAGCTACTGACGTCATCAGCGGGACCTGACGTCACCGCCGCTGGCTAAAGTTATGTTACTTTTTCTCTAAGACAGTACCTGTTTTTTTGTGTGTGTTCCCGGCCGTCACCTGAGTACTAGCCCACAAAACTTATAGCAGTAAGCTCATGGCTATTCAACAGTCAGCCCGCTGATCAAATTTGGCCCGCTGAGGCCTAGCGAGTGGCCCGCCGATCACTGCTGGTTGCAATGAAATAATGGTCTTTCTACGCTGGGACTCGGACTGCTGGCCCATAACGATCCCTTATTTTACAATGTAGGCTTCTGAGTTAACTTAAATTGACTTAGTTGAACAGCCCTGGATATAGGTATTGACAATACTACATAGAAACAAAGCACAACAGAAACTACTTACATATTCACAATATGACATAAAAACAGAAAGCACAACAGAAACTACTCACATATTCACAATATGACATAGAAACAGAAAGCACAACTGAAACTACCTACCGTGTAGCTGTCCAAATTGTAGTTACATAATCCATGAAATCCATTACTGGGTGAATTTGGCCAGTTTTCTTTTCTTAGATGATTTATCCAGCAAGGATGCATCGGTTTTTATTTTTCTATAGTTGTTCATAAAAACATTTGCCAGAGATTGCAGCGCTTTGGAAGCAATGTTTATTTTAGAACAACCCTCAGCACAGACACCACCTATTTCTTCCTTGAAATATTAGTGTATACTGCATGAAACAATATGCATAAGCAATTTTGTGTGATGTTTGCAGGCTAGAAATTGTGTTTCCAACTCAGCTGATATAAGTTTCTGCATAGCTGCATATGTTACAAAGGTTAATAATATTATAAATTTTGAAGGGTATTTCAAACCTCCATGGTCAAGCAGCTGTATATAGTCTGTGGACATTGCACCTGAGTCAACATCATTTGATAATGGCCTGTCCATCTGCAATAAAGTCTTGCAGGCAGCACACCTAATTTTTTTGTTCGGCTTACTTGAGACAAATCCAGCAATATACACCAGTGAATCCTCTGAACCTTCCGAAACCAATAATTCACAGTCATTTGGGTTTATTTGAAAAAAAAAAAACAACCTTGTTCACGTCCAGCTGAACAGCATCAGTCATTATGTCATCCCCAGTTTCATCTTCTTTGCTGCTAAGAAACTCTGAGAGGTCATGGATAGGAAAATCTCCATAAGTTGATGAGGACATACTTAGCAGTGACTTTAGCTTTCTTTTCTGCTTCTAAAACTTGCTGCACAGATTCTAGATAGTTTGCTCCTGACAACTGCCGATATTCACCAAACCGAGCTTCTAAGTTGTCAGTCTGCAGCTTTCCAAAAAGTATAAAACTGGCTTCTGTTGTTGCAAATAGATATTTGATTAGAGAAAGCACTGCGGTCACTGTATGCAGCAGTGCACTGTGTGTTTCCTTGGTCAGTTTTCCTTGACAGCCAGGCAGCTTGTCCCACTTTCTTAGCCATTCAGCAAACTGTTCAAGATAATGCACTTGTTCATCATCATTTGACAATACAGGATTTGAGAATCAGTTCAGTGCCTTTTTACTTTTCATATTAACAATATGCCACCATCTAAGGATGGCTTCAATAAAATCTGCTGTTTTATTCCTGCCTACTAGACGCAAAGCAGCAACATTGTATTCATTAAAAATTGCCAAAGCAAGAGAAGCATTCTGTCCATGCTGGAGGGATAGATGGCTTTGTGGGAAAGTTCAGGTGCCAGTTTTGCAATATTCTTTTGCTCACTATAATACAGTTTCTTTAAATGAGAAAAGTTAGCTTCTGCAGCTCTATCAGTATCACAGGCGTTTAGCATTTGTACAGTTATTAAAGGATAAGTAAATGTCTGGTTTGTGTCCTTCTGGTTGATCCAGTTCTTCCACATGCATTTTAGCAAGTGCACAGAATCACGCGGTAAAAATATTTTTTTTTATTAGCAAAATCTTGGTTCTCAATAAAAGTTTGGCTTGGTTTCAGGAGATCACTGTAAACTCTGCGATTGACGGCACTATTATCTGCAATTACAGCAACTACTGTGAAACCACACTCCTGTACAAAGTGGATACAGTGGAGTAATTTCAAACGTAGATCCTGAGATGACATTCTGTTCACGGGTGAAAGTTCTATAATTTCCTGGTAGCTTCCAAAAACTGAAGATATCAGGAAAGCCTGCACTGTTGTTGCTGCTTCTTTTGCATTGTCTGCATTGCCAAATATTTTGCCTCCAGAGTAAGTAATTTCAAATTTAGCATATATTTCATCTATCTGAACCACTACAATCTTTTCTAGCCCTGTCAGTTTGTCTTGTTTCAATTTCAAGTACAGTGAGATGCTGCCAGTATGAGTAGACAATGACAGCTGTGAAGTTAAATTGTGCAGTGTTCTTTGATGAGGCAGGCACAACATACGAGATTTTCTTATAAACCGGTAGCATGCTGGAGATTTAATGAACAGCATGAAAGCGAAACATAATGTGCTACATCTGTAACGCCTTCTGTTTTTTAACACGGTTAAAAGTTGCAGCTGCTCTGCAAGAAAGTTTATTTGTGTGTCAGTTACTTCATCAGCTGTCCCATTAGGAGTCCACTGTTGCTCTGCGGCACTCTTCAAAATACTTCCTGCTTCTACCACTAAATCTGTGAAGCTTTTTTGGCTTTGAATTTTACTATAATCCCAGGCATTGTAATGAATTACAAGATTTTCAGTCTGTGACCAT
>CAJHNH020001428.1:25000-50000 GCA_905116865.2 Candidula unifasciata | reverse complement strand
TCTCTACAATCCCTGTCAATGGAGCAATAAAAAAGTAAAAACTCAAGCTTGCAGGAAGAAGAGAAACAATTATCTTTACAGATTTATTCCTCGGTAAGCGTGTATACCCGATTATCTATCCATTTGTAAACAGCTAAAAGACGTTTTCTGTATCTTTTCCGCCTACTCTGCTTTAGAACGTCAGAATTCTCCAGGGCCAAACTTTGTGGAGGTTTTTTTTTTTTTTGTTTCCACAAATTATCTCAGAGTAGCTTTCTGGGGGACAAAGAAGTTTTATCTCCCCCGCCTTTCCCGGCACCACTTTTTCATTTATTTACGTTTGCTACACAAACCAGAACCTTGAATGGCGGACTCTGACATTTATCATATGTTCGTGCGGATAAGGAAAAGAACTATTCTATCCGTGAAGACATTCTGTCTGCTCTCACATAAACCTGACAGGGGCGCCTACACACACAAATCATCTTAAGCAATGTGGAAAAAAAAAGAGGGGGGGAGGGGGTGGAAGGGGCTGAGATCTTTACGTTTTGAGAGGGAGCCATTTCATATTATTGCAAGTACACTGTGTCCGTAAAATCAAGGTGCACTTTTGACCGGTCACAGAAAAGTAAAACAAGAAGATAGAATTGTGAAATCTGCATCAAATGAAAGGAAAACTCTCCAAGTTTCGTACTATGATGTGCAAACGTGTGTGCATATCATACTACGAAACTTGGATTTTCCCTTTCATTTGGTAAAGATTTGACATGTCTGTCTTCTTGTGTTGTGCTTTCCCATGACCGGTCAGAAGTGCACCTTGACTTTACGAACACGTAATATATTTTATTTACTTGCCATTCCGCGAATAATAATAATAATAATAATAATAATAATAATAATAATAATAATAATAATAATAATAATAATAATAATAATAATAATAATGTGCTGAATGACAAATACATATAAAAAAATATGCTTGAAATACTATAAAGTGTTTGAAAAAAAGCTTTAGAAGATAATTTGTATGCATTATTACAGGGTGCTGATAGCCCCATTCCAAATTTAGGAGTGGGAGGGGGTGGGAGGAAAGGGTGGGAGGAGGGGGAGGGGGCTCAGTCTAAATGTGTGTGTGTGTATGTGTGTGTGTGTATGTGTATGTGTGTGTATGTGTGTATGTGTGTGTATGTGTGTGTATGTGTGTATGTGTGTGTATGTGTGTGTATGTGTGTGTATGTGTGTGTATGTGTGTGTATGTGTGTGTATTCGTGTGTATGTGTGTGTATGTGTGTCTATGTGTGTGTATGTGTGTGTATGTGTGTGTATGTGTGTGTATGTGTGTGTATATGTGTGTGTATGTGTGTATGTGTGTGTGAATGTGTGTGTATGTGTATGTGTGTGTATGTGTGTGTGTGTGTGTGCATGTGTGGGTATGTGTGTATGTGTGTATGTGTGTGTGTGTATGTGTGTGTATGTGTGTGTGTATGTGTGTGTATGTGTGTGTGTATGTGTATGTGTGTGTATGTGTGTGTATGTGGGTGTATGTGTGTGTGTATGTGTGTGTATGTGTGTGTGTGTGTGTGTGTGTGTGTGTGTGTGTGTGCGGTGGCGGCGCCAGGTTCTTGACCCTCCCTCCACCAGCCAAATCATTGACCTAGATAATTTCTATGATGTTGAGGGTTTTTCCCAATGTTTTCTTACCCAAATCAACACCGACTAACCGAATACCCCTATAATATTGGACTTTTTCGGGGGGTCCAGATGTCACGTGTTTGGAGTGAGTTAAAATGAAAATACCAATGTCACACTACAAAATGATTTTTTTGGTCACAAGAGATATTTGATGCCATGTAAGTAACAGTAAAGTAAATGTCTCTTTACCTCGCCCTTAGGCGTATTGGGTGTATAGGGCTAGACCTATATTTTTGTAGATCAAACGGCATTTGGTGGGTGATGTAGTCAGCCTCACGTCGACCGCCTTTACTTCCTAGCACTGTGCCTGGTGCCCACTTAAGGCTTGGTCGATCAAGGAGGGAACAAATTCGGGTTCCGTCAGGACGTGAACCCACGACCTTCCATTCCACAGACGGGCGTCTAGCCGCCAACGCCACGGCGACTCCCTTTTTTGCCAAGTACTCAAAAAAAATGTTTACATGTGCACAAATTGTAAGGCGAATTCTTAACTAGTGGGTACTGAGCACTGGCAAGATGTGCCCGTAACGACCGGAATCACTTCTTACGTTTCCCATTGCAAAGGAAAAACAAAACACACACACACACACACGCACACACGCACACACACACACACACACACACACACACACACACAAATACTAACTGCATGCTATGCCACTCATAAAGGATCTGTAAATATGAAAGCTACAGCTAGAAATACTAGAACACCAGCTCACAACGAGGGGGAAATAACACATGATGCTCTCTCTTTAGTGTAATCGTTAAATACGCTAACGCTTAAATACGCGAACTGATCACGCCTCGCCACTGGCCTAAGGATGGCACGTGATCGGCAAAACCTAGATCCTTCAGTAAAAACCCAGAACCAGCGAACGAAAATTTCAGATGTCTGCATAAAGAATGAATTTTGCTCTATTTGTTGTCCCAATTCGTGTTTTTATTCTTCCTCCTACCTCACTTTCTCCTCATCCTGCTCCCTCGCCTCCTTTTCTTCCTCAGCCTTCTCCTTGTTTTCGTCTTGTTTTTCTTCTTCTCTGCTTTTGAGCTCATAAGAGAGGTTGGCACGTTGTGTTGTTTATATGTAAATATATACACACAGACACACAAGCACACACACATACACTCACACACATACCCTGCATTCAATTAAATTACGAAGTTTTTATAATATAAGCTGATTTTAATATTTAACAAACAGAAAGAAAAAAAAATAATTAGAGGAACAATTAAAATAAAAGAAATTCACCCCCCCCCCCCACACACACACACACACATCCACGCATATTCCATCTCGCTTTCTTTCTCTCTCTTTCCCTGCCCCCCTCCCCCTCTCCTTTCTTTCTCTCTCCTCCCTCTCTCTCAAATAAGAATAATAAAAACATTCAAGAACACGACTCGTGTCCGAACATAACGAGCAGCTGTGCCAAAGTTCAGAGGCACGCCATTATATTTGTACTTGAAATAATTAAGAGAAAATTGATCTCCATCAACGAGTACTTGTGCACCCCTTGAGGTCATCAGATCCTGACCTCCCAGACATGGCTTCTGTGGACAATGAGCCTCCACGATTCCAAGAATGTGCTCGTGTCTGGGAAAATTCATTAAGGCTCCAGGAGAACAATGAGGGCCCAAGCTTGCACCAGTAAACTGCCAATGGCAGAAGATCGTTCTCAAACAGTTGTTAGAGAACCACAAACCAAATCTAGTACTAGGATAGCGCCCTTTGGGAATTATTAGCAAATTAGGGCTGGGAATGGTTGAGGTGCAAAGTGAGAAGAACGAACGAACTTTATTTCTAAAGGGTTACAAATTGGGCACGCAGGCCTGTCTTATATTCCGGCCTTTCAAGCATTAATCTTTCATACAGCAGTTGCACTTTATAAATTACTGGGGTCAGTGAGTGCGAAATCTTGAGACCAAATAATAATATGCAGTCTCTGTGTGGGTTCCATGGCCCTATTTTAGGGAAAACAAGAATAGACCCATGCCCTACCAAAAGCATGTCGTAAGAGTCCACTAATTGGGAGCTTCTTCGAAGTCGGAGTGCATCTGCCTGAGAGGCAAGCAAACAGCAGTCGTCATAAAAATGAGCCCTCTCTGTAAAACGGATGCACACGCAACACTCAGGTTCTGAAACAGGACTAAAGTCCAGAGATGGACGAACAACTAGAGTTTTCTGCTAGAGTTTACAGCTGGTGAACGCGAAGAATAAGTAGAAAAAAAATATGCGGGAATTCTGTATGTAAGAGCACACACGCAATTTATTGCACAAGCTTCAACAACTTGATTAATGGGGTTACTTTGTCAAAATCCTTACTCGTACATTACTGCAGGTGTAGTTTTTAAGACAGGGCTAAATCGGTGACCCGCAGGCCAAATGCGGCCAGCGGAAGCTTAGCAAGTGGCCCGCAGATCTTTAACAGCTGTTTTGTGTTAATGATCTTTCTATGCTGGGACTCAGACTAGTGGCCGGTGACCATCCCCATTTTGAAACTTTTGGCCCCTAAATAAAGTTAGTTAAAATTTTAAACTCAGTTAAAAGAGCTGCGGGAGTTTCAAGTTAGGACAGAATATACGAAACTAGAGGAATGCTAGAAATAGGGCTAGTCTTAAAAGTCATCAAAGAACAATATATGAAGTGGTCTGGACACCTAACAAGAATGCCCTGGCACTATCTGCGACAGCGAGCCACTCTAAACCGTGACACTTGGTATAGAACGAGTGGAAGACCTCGGAAAAGATGGAGTAATGGCATAAAGAACAACATAACAGAAATGAACATCAGTCTTAATAGTGCGCTTGGCAGAGCTCATCAATGTATGTTACACCCCCCCCCCCCCTTTTCCCCGACACTTCGATGAGGTACAAGGTAGAAGAGAAGAAGAAGAAGAAGAAGAAGAAGCAGAAGAAGAAGAAGAAGAAGAAGAAGAAGAAGAAGAAGAAGAAGAAGAAGAAGAAGAAGAAGAAGAAGAAGAAGAAGAAGAAGAAGAAGAAGAAGAAGAAGAAGAAGAAAAAGAAGAAGAAGAAGAAGAAGAAAACGACGAAGAAGAAGAAGAAGAAGAAGACTTTTTGTTTTTCAGAATTACAAGAACTGCTGTCACTTACGTCAAGGGCCGCATACGGACCGCAGGCCACAGACAGAAAGCCTCTGATTAAAGCATATCCCAATAATCGCCTCTTTCTCCTCTGTAATCTATAGTTGTAACTGTTGCTTCCTGTCTTTTTTTTTTTAAACGGTGTTGATGTATATTTTACGTGATCTCCGCTTCTGAAGAGAAAAACGCGTTATCAGATGGCAATTGTAAACAGTTGAATGAGATCAGACGTAAGATAACAGAATGCAAATGACACAAGTGAGACTGTCAGAAGTAGACGATCAAACAGTAAAACTGTTATAGGTTCCTGTAGGGATGCATACTCTATCACTAGGTAGTTCAATCAATCAATCAATCAATCAATCAATCAAACAATCAATCAATCAATCAATCAACCAGTCGATCAATCAATCCGTTCAATCAATCAATAAATCAGTTCATTCAATCAATCAATCATTTAGTTCAGTCAGTCAATAAATTAACCCAGTTAATCATTCATGTGCCGTCTCCACAATGTACGTTGGCTGCAATGGACCCTTAACCCGCTCTGTCTCTTGTCCTGGTTGTACACTCTTTCAGATGTGTGATTGTCCATCTCTTGTCCTACTTGTATCGTTTCCTACCTCTTGCTCTTTTGCCCTTGACCTTACCCTCCAGTATGATTTTTGAAAGAGTATTGTACCTTCTAATGTGGTCGAAATATTTCTCTTTATTATTTCTATCAGTAAATCTCTTTTCATTCGCACTCTCCTCTCAACTTGTATATTTGTTCTTGTTTGTTTGTTTGTTTTTTGTATTACATGGGGAATATTTTTTTGTTATATCCACATTTACGAAGACTCAATTCCATTTCCTAGTTGCCTTTTCACAGGTTACGGGAGCCGCAGTGGTCTTGTGGTTAGGTGCTGGCCTGCGGATCGGAAGGTCGTGAGTTCGGGTCCTGGCGCAGCCGAACTTTTTTTCTTCTTTCAAAAATGACTTTGGCTCCCAGGTTGACCCAGCCTTCACTGGGTACCAGGGTTAGCTTGTGAAGTAAAGGCGGCTGGTGTGATGTTGACTGCATCACACAACGAGTGATGATTGGTCTATAAAATATAGGTCTAACCCTATATACCCAATACGCCCGAGGCGTGAAAAAAGGTTCTTTACTATGGACAGGTACAACATGTCAGTCACTTGTTTGCCTAAAACTATGATTACAAGCTATCTTCTGCCTTCTGTCCCCCAATGGAGCATAGATCCTCTGCCAAATCACGCAAGTCTTTATATTCTTTGCCACTGCATGTAGATCTTCTTACCTTTTATAACTTCCCTCTCCAGCTCCCTTCTCCAAGTTTTTTTGTGTGTAAAGGGGGTGAGGTGGTTTTCTTTTATTTCTAAGCACCAGTGGGTTCCTGTGCAAAGACATTCTAGTTATATTGTTCTCAGGGTTTCTCAACGTTTGTCCTATCCAAGGATTGGTATATACAATATAGGTTTAGCCCTATATGCTCAATACGCCCGAAGGTGGGAAAGAGGGTCCTTTACTATTTAAAAGCACAACAGACCAGCCACCTGTTTGGCTAAAACTATGCTTGCAAGCTGTCACGAAGAGAAAACCGGAAGGATCCTAACGACGACGAACTGATTAGCTTCACAGATTACGATCTGGAACAAAAAACCTGCTATCTCTTTGAAAACCCTCTTCACACCAAATATCAACTAAGGTAGTATTATTGTTTTATTTTTATTTTTATTTTTATTATTTTAAGAAAGTAAATAATACTTAGGCTCTTTGAGCACCCCTTCCCCCCCCCCCCAACCCCTTTTTCCACAAGAAAATATGCAAAGGAACTAAGCCAGCCCCTCCAATTGTTCTGACTGTGTCATCACCCGTAGTTCTATGATAAAATTAATCACCCGTAGTTCTGTCTTAAAATTAGGCACCCGTAGTTCAATCTTAAAATTAGGCACCTGTAGTTCTATCTTAAAAATTAGTTCAACATTTAATAGAATATCAAAAACTAACTATAGCTTTGTTTGTGTGTGTGTGTGTGTGTGTGTGTGTGTGTGTGTGTGTGTGTGTGTGTGTGGCTATTTGTGATTTTTACGAGGCAAATTTTATGTGGTTTGTGAATTCTCTCTGGGCGGTTCGACGCTCATACTGTTTTCGTAATTCGAGCAAACGAATACGCTGTTGAATCACCTGCGGCTTCATAATTCTGGTACGCTTGATTAGAAGTTAGTTGCAGGCGATCTGGCAGCAAGTTTTGCGTTGAGGTCGACAATGATAAGGGGATTTAGCGATTCTGAAAGAAGGCCAAATTGTGGCCACAAAATTATTCCTTAGTTAAATTACATGGCGACTCGTAATCCAACATACCGCGATCAAAACCCACTGTTTGCAGCGTTGATTTTTGTCATGGTATGGGGCGTCGCACGTCGACCCACCCTAAAATGGGTACCAGGATGGCTGTCCTGGGGAAGTAAAAACAGCTGGCGTAATGCTGACCACATTACCCACCCAGTGCCGATTGGTTTGTACAAGTATGGGACGCCCTTCCCATACCCGATGCGCCTAAGGCGTGAAAGGGGATCTTTACTTTACTACACCAAAAAATTTCATTTTTTTATTTACAGAGCTAGAGCAGTTATTTTATAATGATCATTTGTAGGGATACATGTTATTACATTTGTATACTTCAAGTGTTTAAAAAATCATAGTTATCATGGCAATAGCCGCCATCTTGTGAAAAAAAACAATATGTACTTAGAATCCTGAAATTTTAAAAATAAACATAGTTATTCAACAGTAGATGATGGATTTATGACTATTTATCCTATTAAGAGGTACGGGTCTAGTTTATTTACTTAAAACATGTTTTTAAATATTTTTCTTAGAATTTTAAAATGTAGGTTTATTGAAAAAGTCAAAAAAATCTAGCATCATAAGACAATATTCGAATTTTAAAAAACAAAACTTTTTAAAATCTACTTTTAGATAAACCAGTCCCAATAATATTGTTTACGGAGTGTGCATGCAAAATTTCATGTTTCTAATCCTTATATTAGCTTAGATTTTAGGATTTCACACACACACAGCAAACTGAAATATTGAGATTTGAGAAAACTGACTTTTAAACTTTTTTTATCTTAAAAAAGTGCATGAGGTGGTGTCGCTAGTATTAACTTTTCAATGCTAAATTGTTTACAAATGACATAAATTTTGTGTGTCATCTATTCTACGAATGCCAAACTTTACAAAAACGAACACATTGAAAAAGTTATATTTTTGTCATAAATTGGGAAAAAATGCCGTGTAGTGACCCCTCCTCAATTACATACTTGTATTAGCCTGTCTTCACCTTCTTCTTCGCGGTCACCGACTGCAAACTCCAGAAGAAAGTTCTTGTTCTTCGTCCACAATTAGTCTTGTTCTGGGAGAAGCGGCTGGTCGAACGGTTAGAACGCTGGGCTCTAAAGCGGAGGATGCGGGTTTGAATGCTTGGTAAGGCTAGGGATTTTATTTCTGTCGGGGGCAAAATAAAAACCTCACCTGCACGGACGCGGTGACAGGATTGTGGCCGTAAATCTTCAGGCTCAAAGAACCCCCGCATACACAGCAAAAGTAGTATATATAATAACGGCAGTAAATGGCAATTTTTTTTTTTTTTTTTTAGATGTTGTTCTAAAACTTTAGCTTTTCAGATCTGGCTGAATTGTATGCATACTTTGGTTTTTTCGTCTCCCATGCATTGGAAGCATTCCTAATTAGTCGACTTTTGCAACATATTTGTTATGGGTATGGAAGAGGGGGCAGTGGGTCAATACCACCCGCGCCCCCAATGGGGCCTTGGAACCCACAAATCATCAGCTTTGGGCAGCCTATTCCCCCCCCCCCCCCCCCCCCACCTTTCCACGTTCCATCACCCTTGCTACGTATCTAATGGCACAGTCTTAGACGCTGCGTGAACTACCGATAGACAGAACATAAATACAGCCATCTACAGACGCAAATATTTCAGTCTGTGTTTTGAAGTAGATAAAACACAGAGCTTTCGTTTAGACTGCCTCGCTTTGTTTGTTTCGTGGCTCGCTGTGTGTGGTCACAAATTTTACTGACTTCAGCCGTTTGTAGAAGAAGACTGACTATCCGTCTTGGGAACTGACAATGCCCCTTGAAGGATGAAAGTAGAATTACGCTGTTGGTAGAAGCAGGGCCGGGTTTAGACCTGTTGAAGCCCTAATGTATATAGGACCCCGGGACCCCTATAATTTAAAGTTTGAACAGCTAATCTCAGAAAGATTTAAAATATATTCACCGTTTAAATTTATGGATCGTGGAAATATATTGTCGTTTAAGTTTTTTATTTTTTTTTTATTTAAAAAAAAATCAAAACAAATAATAGATATTGAATTTAACAAATCACAGCAATTATATAAAGGGGTCAAAGGAACAACTTGAAATATATGTTTCCCCCTTGATTTCCCACATGCAGAATCGTTAATGCGTACCATATCGCTTTCTATATACATGGTGCTGAGTGCAGATTCTTTTCATGAAGCATACTTTCTGTAAGTTTATTTGCCGAGGTCCGTGAAGACTCTGAGGCCCTGAGCTGCAGCTTATTTATCTTACACTTAAATCGGGCACTGCATAGAAGGAATGATTTAGCACGATAAATGCGGGTAGGCACCCATCAGTCCCTGGTAACCAGGGAGCTGTGCTGCTGGTTGTGGGAGCAGCGTTTGTTGTGACTACAGTTGAAGCAGTCAATTAAGCGATGGTGTAACGGCTGAAAGGGGTACCTGGGACCTATCCACGGGTGATCCTCATCCGCACTATGGCACTTTGTGTCATCGTGTGTTTATTGCTTGTGTGATTTCCTGGTGGGGTACAACTACCTACATACCTGTCCAGGACACAGGGTAGGCGCTTTGCTGGGGGAAAACAGGGCCTCTTCAGGGCCCTTTGATGGCGAGCAATACTAGGTCATTTTATATGGCTCACATAAACCTAATCACAATTATAACCAAAAGCTTTCCCCCCGGGGGATGCTGGTTGAAAGTGACGATTTGCTTCTTTTTGCAAAGGAAGTCAAGTGAGTAGTAACTCGAAGTCGGGTCTTGGCAAGGGAGATCTTTTCGTCTTGGGTGTTGTTGTTGTTGTTATCGATCCAGCGGTGCATGAGCTTTCGCTCTCTGGCCCAAATGCCACGTAGTGGAATTTGCATGTTTTCACAGGCTGTTTTTTTCCTCCGTACAAGGTGCTCCACTTGTCTGGTCTCGGAGGGAGTAGCATTTTTCTAGTCTCGCTGAGTTATGGGCACTTAAAGAGATGGTGTTTAACAGTTTCGTAGGGGTAGTTACATAGCTGGCACTCTGGGGGAATGTTGTGACTGCATTCTGTTTAGATGTCCACTGAGTGGAGTATGTTGTGTTCTGAGTCTAGAGATGGCTGCCTGGTACCTTCTTGTTAAATGGTTAATGCTGTCGTCAGGATCACGGCCAACCACATGTCTATAAACCTCTCTTCCAGTGTCTCCCATGGCCCATCTGTTGAACCTAGTCTCTTAGTTTATACCTCTTATAAGTGTTACTGGGTAGGTAGATGGGGAGGAGGGAAAGGGAGGCGTATGGTGCAAGCGAAATATTTTCTGTATAGACCAACTGTATAGACGGTAGATGATGTGGTTAACATCGCACTGGCCGACTTTACTTTCCATGCCAATACCCAGTACCCATTTATACTATGTACAGGGCATCGGTTCTCAACATGTGAGTCGCGATCCCTTTGGGAGTCAAACACCCCTTTCACGGGGTCGCCTAGACCATCGAATAACACATACTTACTGGTTATTTATGAAGTGGTAACGAAAACAGTTTTATCGTTCGGGGGGGGTCACCACAACACGAGGAACTGTATTAATGGTGACAACACTAGGAAGTTTGAGAACCACTAATGTAATGTTCAGGATCAAACAAAATACAGTAATGAAGCCACCATGACGATGACAAAGAGTATAACAAAAGCAGTGACAAAGTGATGACAGATTTTGAAATGAGACAAATAACAGATGTGCATGCTGCTAAAAATGAGCCTAAGTTGCCACTGATGGATGTGCGCGAGAGGTCGGGTTGGGGATTCCCGTTAACCGACAGATGCAGGGTGGCCTCCAAGGGAAATGGGGGAGTGAGCTCAAGCACGAGAAGAAGGATAGAAGAGGCCTGTGCTGATCCAGAGCAGGTCGAGTTAAATCGGATGTACTGACCCGAAAGGAGCAGACATCATAGGTTAACTGTAAGACCGTAACATAGCGTGCTAATATCTTTATTGAGAGCGAAAGAAGAAGAAGAAGAAGAAAAAAGAAGAGAAGAAGAAGAAGAAGAAGAAGAAGAAGAAGAAGAAGAAGAAGAAGAAGAAGAAGAAGAAGAAGAAGAAGAAGAAGAAGGAGAAGAAAAAGAAGAAGAAGAAAAAAAAAGAATTGTGGTAATAGTAGTGAAATTAATAGTTGAAGCAATAGTTTATAGCAGTAATAGTAGCAGTAGTAGTAGTAGTAGTAGTAGTAGCAGCAGTTGTAGTAACAGCAGCAGTAGTAGTAGCAGCAGCAGTTGTAGTAACAGCAGCAGTAGTAGTAGCAGCAGCAGTAGTAGTAACAGCAGCAGTAGTAGTAGCAGCAACAGCATTAGTAGTAACGGTGGTTGTGATGGTAGTAGCAGTGGCAGCAGCAGTAATAGTGGTAGTGGTGGTGGTGGTTGTATTGATCAAGACCTAGTTTCTGGGCATTGCTGCTATAGTTCAGGCCAAGCAACACAGATTATCAGTTTCCAGATACATTAAATTAAATATACTTGATGCGAGATCACAGCAGTTAGGTCTGAAAATCCATAACGGAAAGACAAAGATAATGAGAATAAATCAGGCAAACAGTAATGTGGTTTCTCTTAATGGCGCCCCACTCCAAGACGTGGAGTCGTACACCTGTTTAGGCAGTACTGTAGATAAAGATGGAGGAACTGATAGAGATATTAAAATAAGAATACAAAAGGCAAGAGAAGCTTTCGTAGCACTGGGGAATTTGTGGAGATTAAAAGAAATTAAAAGAAATACTAAACTTAAAATTTTTAATTTTAATGTGAAATCAGTGCTTTTGTATGGGGCGGAAACATGGAGAACAACTAAGGCAATTACTAATTAATTACAGACATTCGTTAACTGGTGCCTGTGCAGAATAGAGGGAATTAAATGGTATAATAGAAAAACTAATGTAGAGCTTTGGGAGAGAACTAACCAGGCTCCAGTTGACCAAAAGGTGAGAAAAAGACGCTGGCGTTGGATAGGACACACATTATGAATACAGGAGAACAGCATAACTAGAATGTCTTTGCATTGTAACCTCCAGGGGCATAGGAATAAAGGAGGGAAAAAAAATAAAACACACATAGAGAAGAGAGCTGAAAAAATGAAGCTAAAAAGATGGGGAGGACATATGGAGAGCTCCCTGTAATAGCAAAGAATAGAATGGCGTAAGTTGGTTGAGGGCCTATGCTTCACACACACACACACACACACACGCACGCACACACACACACACACACACACATCCACTAGTTTACGTAAAAAATTACTATACATGTCTTTATCAACGTACAACGGATACAACTTTTTGTTTTCTTCCTGTGTTTGACACCTCAACGGAGAATGGGGCCTCAACAAACTCTCACCAACCTATTGTGCTGCTCTATTCTGCATTGTCCACAGATACCAAAAAAAAAAAAAAAAATGGCCCTCGCACTTATTATATGTATTATCTCGTAAACATTCAATAGTAATGATGTATAATATTATATTATAACGTCCTATAAGGCTTGCAGTTTATTTAATCAATCCTGTTTCATTATATATCAATTACATAGATTGTCAGCCGCGTGGGTTTGTGGCGAAAACAAAAATAGATCCACTACCTCCCTAACAAGCATGTCCTATGAGTCAAATAGTTAGGGATTTACTTCGAAGTCACAGTGCATCTGATTGAAAGGCAATGAACTAACAGTCTGCACATAAATGTTTACACACCACAAGTCGATTACTAATTGACCTTTAAGAATATCACAGGATCATTGTATCCTAATACAGCATGTCGTCGCATCGTCAGTTACTATTGAATTCAGGTCTCTACATTTGACGGTCAGTGCAATGGACTTCATGGCTTGCGTGCCTAAGGCCGGTACAGTCCTTCAAGTTCTATAACCAGTTCTTCCTTGGTCTGTCATTTCTCCTCTTCTCTTATACTGAGCCCTGTAGTATTGTTTCTGAGAGGCCGTTAGGTCTTATTTCATGTCCGCGCAATTGCAGTTTCCGTGTTTTCAATGTAGTTAAAAGGGGTTTATAGTTGCCAGTGTGTTGGGTATTGACGAATACACTTCCATTGGGAAAAAAAAGGGGGGGGGGGGGGGTGGGGGTGTAATATTGTAAAGCCCCACTCAGGCTGTTGTTAGCAGCCCTGACATAACCTTACGATGGAAAACAGTTTCTGCGACTTAAACCCGGGGAATTCTCATCCGAATTAATCGCTCTTTGTGCGGTCCTGGTGAGGTTGAGCGTCCCTCACTGAATACTGTTCTTTCTACTGTTGCAAAGACGCCAGCGCCAATGAGGACATATGCAAACACGACCTGAAAGATAACCACATTGTCACAGCAACTTGTAGATCTCAGCTAGAGACCGACATCTATAGAGACAGACAAAAGGCCAAAGGCGTCATCTGAGAGAGAAACAGAGAGAGAGAGAGAGAGAGAGAGAGAGAGAGAGGAAGAGAAAGAGAGAGAGATGAAGAGAGAGAAAGAGAGAGAGAGAGAGAGAGAGAGAGAGAGAGAGAGAGAGGGGAAGATAAAGAGAGAGAGAGAGAACAAGCCTCAGTATAATTTTAAAAAAGTAAAGATCCCTTTTCACGCATTAGGCGCATCGGGCATATGGGAAGAGCATCCAATATTTCTAAAAACCAATCGACACAAGGTGGGTAATGTGGTCGGCGTTGTGGT
Source organism: Candidula unifasciata (assembly GCA_905116865.2). Classification (NCBI taxonomy): domain Eukaryota; kingdom Metazoa; phylum Mollusca; class Gastropoda; order Stylommatophora; family Geomitridae; genus Candidula; species Candidula unifasciata. Next base: position 36,210 of record CAJHNH020001428.1, on the reverse strand, counting down.
TTTCCTAAGCAAATTTACGTCCAGTAGTTTGCCATTGCTTTTGGACGGTCGGCTTCTCGATACCACCGTCGAACCTAACGCAAGGTGCAACGCCCGTAGCTGGGATCGAACCCGACACCCCGGCGCGTTTTCTACGCTTAAGCTACAGACACCCTTGCAAACATGTCGTAAATAGGACTATTAATATAATTACAGAAATGACGATGTTAGGACCGAAAGGTGCAGGTATCGAAGCTTAGCGGTAGACCACATCATAACGAACCAGCCACCCCTTTTCAGGACGCAGGCAGATAAGGAACACATACATATATAACTCTAACCCACGATAATAGCATGCTAATGGAATCAATGTATTTAGGAACACCCTTTCCAATTCCCCCAAGTAACAATAGCGGGTGTCTGGTAATAAATAACACTAATTTTCAACAAGAAAATCTCACGGCACTCATCAATACTTAATCACGATAGCCTGCTCGGTTATCGGCCAGACTTCTGGTCGAAATGTCTCTCTCGCGTAATCTCCCGGTTATAAATGAGATAATGTATTACGGAATCGATACGTCTGGGTATTAGTAATTATGTTTAGGAGGCTCTATATTGTTTTCTGTGAGCAGGTCCCACCCATTCTAAGGATGGGATCATTACTGTGGTCTTTTGTGTTATTGTATTGTTGGAAATTAACTTGATCCATTTAAATATAAAACGATGGTTTTATATCTAAGCTGATTTATTATGCAGAGAATCACCAAATAAAGGACCCTTTTATACGTCTTCGGGGCGTCTGAGTAATTAGTTTCAAAACCAAGTGACGTATTTTTTAATCAATTTTTGGCTACATTCGTCCTGAAGATAGGATTAACGTCCTCCCTCGAAGTCGGAGTACATCTGCCCGAGAGGCAAGAAACGGCAAACAAATAAGCTAGTAAAACGGATGTACACGCAAAACTCAGGTCCTGGTACAAAGCCAAAAATCCAAAAAGACGAACAACCATGACATTCCTCCGGAATTTCACAGCCGGTGAAGAAGAAGAAGAAGAAGAAGAAGAAGAAGAAGAAGAAGAAGAAGAAGAAGAAGAAGAAGAAGAAGAAGAAGAAGAAGAAGAGAGAGAACAAGAAGAAGAACAAGAACAAGAACAAGAACAAGAAGAAGAACAAGAACAAGAAGAAGAAGAACAAGAAGAAAAAGAAGAAGAAGAAGATGAAGAAGAAGAAGAAGAAGAAGAAGAAGAAGAAGAAGAAGAAGAAGAAGAAGAAGAAGAAGAAGAAGAAGAAGAAGAAGAAGAAGAAGAAGAAGAAGAAGAAAGAAGAAGAAGAAGAAGAAGAAGAAGAAGAAGAAGAAGAAGAAGAAGAAGAAGAAGAAGAAGAAGAAGAAGAAGAAGGAGAAGAAGAAGAAGAAGAAGAAGAAGAAGAAGAAGAAGAAGAAGAAGAAGAAGAAGAAGAAGAAGAAGAAGAAGAAGAAGAAGAAGAAGAAGAAGAAGAAGAAGAAGAATAACAAGAACAAGAACAAGAACAAGAAGAAGAAGAACAAGAAGAAGAAGAAGAAGAAGAAGAAGAAGAGTATTCAATTTATTTTTCTTTTTAAAAACATTCCAGTGAAAGTTGGAGGCGAACCACCAATAACATGGAATGAATATGCATTAGTGTATTCCTAAACAATTGCCTGAGGAAAATCATAAACATTAGACACGATGAATTCAAGAAAGGCGATGAAACAAGAGAAAAACGTAGACAGCGGCTTGTAGCATCACACCTCCCGTGTGGGTTCCGGCGCTCTATTATAGGTAAAACAAGAATAGACCCACTGCCTACCCAAAAGCATGTCGTAAGAGTCGACTAATTAGGAGCCTCCTTCAAAGTCGGAGTGCATCTGCCTAAGAGGCAAGGAACAGTCTGCACACAAATTTATCAGATCTGTCAAACAGAAGCACACAAAACACCCCGGTTCTGAAACACGACTGTAGTCCAGAAATGGACGAACAACCATAACTTTCTACCAGAGTTTACAGCTAGTGAACACAAAGAAGAAGAAAAATATATTATCAAATATACCATAAGGAAGATGCCATCATATTCTGAATAGCAGCGAAGAAAGGAAAACAGAATCACCACACATCACTGAAATGGAAAACCATCACTGAAATGGAAAACCATCACTGAAATGGAAAAACGATCACTGAAATGAAAAATCATCGCTGAAATGGATAACCATCACTTAAATGAAAAACCATCACTGTAATTAAAAAACCATCACTGTAATGGAAAAACCATCACTGAAATGGGAAACCATCACTTAAATGGAAAAGCATCACTGGAATGGAAAACCATCACTAAAAAGCAAAACCATCACTGATGTTAAACCACCACTGTAATGGAAAACGATCACAGAAATGGAAAACAAATGGGCTGAATAAACGAGAACGCCCAAGTGGGATGAAACTCTGACAAGAACGTTGTTGAGAGAGGCCAAAAGCACTGGATTGGATTCCATCCATGATATCAAACGGATATCATAGGATGGAGGACAAGAATTCGAACACTACGTGACGTAAAACGCCACAACAATATTATGATGATGATTTGCTCCCGTTTATGAAAAGCTTTGAATGCTGAAAATTTCACACCATGAAATGCTCTCTTGTTGTCTTGCGAAGAGCATTATTTGTTTTGGAATCCGGACGATTTGTTTAGCAGCCGTTGGTGCCAAAAATGTGTGATTTACGGGAGGAATAGAGAATACCATAGTAAGTTAACTTGGAGTGTGATTGGGATCAATAGGGAAGCAAAGAGATTGAGTTGTCTCATTGGCTTGCACGCTGGTTGGTTGCAATGAGGATTTATTTGTACATTAATCTTTAGTTGCCCAAGAAGGGTAGAAAATTGTATTTGTTACTTTGTGGTTTTTTTTTTTTTTTTTTATGTTGAGACATGGCTGTGATTATATATGTCTGTTTGTATTCCCAAGATTTATAACAACCACTACTGTTTACGGTAGTTAAAAATGTGCACATTCCAGGGCTTGCATTGAATATTTTGATGCCATTGACAATGTTTATTTACTATTACTTGGTATATGAATGAAATGATGTATGAAAGAGGGGAGTACAGAAGAGCAGACTGGTAGACGGGCCTACGTGCCCAATTCTTAACCCTTGGAAAATAAACGTTTGTTTGTTCTTTTGTTCGTTCGTTTGTTCGTTCTATCTAACAGTGGGTCTGTCTGTTTATTGGTTCGTCTATCTATCTATCTATCTATCTATCTATCTATCTATCTATCTATCTATCTATCTATCTATCTATCTATCTATCTATCTATCTATCTATCTATCTATCTATCTATCTATCTATCTATCTATCTATCTATCTATCTATCTATCTATCTATCTATCTATCTATCTATCTATCTATCTATCTATCTATCTATCTATCTATCTATCTATCTATCTATCTATCTATCTATCTATCTATCTATCTATCTATCTATCTATCTATCTATCTATCTATCTATCTATCTATCTATCTATCTATCTATCTATCTATCTATCTATCTATCTATCTATCTATCTATCTATCTATCTATCTATCTATCTATCTATCTATCTATCTATCTATCTATCTATCTATCTATCTATCTATCTATCTATCTATCTATCTATCTATCTATCTATCCATCCATCCATCCATCCATCCATCCATCCATCCATCCATCCATCCATCCATCCATCCATCCATCCATCCATCCATCCATCCATCCATCCATCCATCCATCCATCCATCCATCCATCCATCCATCCATCCATCCATCCATCCATCCATCCATCCATCCATCCATCCATCCATCCATCCATCATCCATCCATCCATCCATCCATCCATCCATCCATCCATCCATCCATCCATCCATCCATCCATCCATCCATCCATCCATCCATCCATATATATATATATATGCATATACATCTATATACATATATCCTATCCTCTTTCACACAGACATTTTTCACCCTCCTACTTTGCGATTCTCAGCTACCTCTTTCCCTTCTCGCTCAATCTCTCACACTGTCTTTCGTTCCCTCCCACTCTATTTTTCTCTAAACTCCTACCTCTCACATTGCCTTTCACACATTCTCCCTCCCTTCCTCTTTAACACAGACATTACGCATCCTTCTACCTCACAATTCCCAATTTCCCCTCCCCGACCTCGCCTGTTTCTGTCATCAAGTAAACATCGGTTCAATATACAGACCTCTATTATACAAGCTCCCAACAGGTCTGTCAGAGTTTCCCCCTGCCAAACTTAATACAGACATAATTTCATCTTGTGCCTGGCCGGTTCCCGTCTGCCCTGACCCCTGAGCATTCCTCAACTTTCTACATTAATCGTAGATTAGCATAAGCTGTTTCTTCAGAAGAGACATGAATTCTCAAGTAGTTTGGTTTCGAACATTTTTGTGATATTGTTGTATTATTCATATTTTTTTTTAAACTTGCCAGATTTCTGCGGCGCCAAAGCCAACTGAAGATCATCTTTATTTACCTAAATGCTCGGATTTCCCTAGTCAAAACAAAAAATCTGGCCCGCAAGAATAACTCTACAAGAAAATCTATAGGGTACCAATTAAGACATTAAGCCCACCGTCCCGTTTATGACCAATGCTGGAATAGAAGCATAGTAAATGCTGATTGATACAGAAATAACATGCTTATTTTTTATAATCCATAAACGTAAAGGTAAAACGAAGAGGATTGATTTCGTTGCACCAGGTTTTTCCCATATGGCTCACTCTCTCTCTCTCTCTCTCTCTCTCTCTCTCTCTCTCTCTCTCTCTCTCTCCTCTCTCTCTCTCCACAAAACAGCTCGATGCCTCTCGGGAGCGTCGTACAGAGTACGATCTCACTAGCTCCGGCGACGATCCCCGGAGATCTCTGTAAAGATTGCACGCAAGATTTGAACGGCGCCGCCGTGAAACGAACCCACGACCTTCAGGGCGTGAGACAAAAAGCTTGACCACTTCGCCACGGTTCTTTTCATAAAGGTCATTTTATACACCAATGTCGCATCGGAAATACGAGACTAGACTAAAATTGTATAGGTCCATCTTAGTGTGGTCAACATCGTGCCGACCTTGTTTACTTCCCAAGATTGTACCTGGTACCAATTTAATGACGGCGTCTGTGGCTTAAGCGTTGCAAGTCCGACATCTAATTCCAACGTACTGAGATCGAAACCCACTGCCGGCTGTGTGGATTTGTATCGTGGTATGGGGCGTTGCAGGTCGACCCAGCCTAAAATCGCTATCATGATGGATGTCCTGGGGAAGTAAAGACGACCGGCGTAATGCTGACCACATTACCCACAAACGGGCGGTTGGTCTGTAAAAATAGGGGTGCTCTTACCATATGTTCTAAGGCGCTGAAAGGCGTGAAAAGGAATTTTTACTTTTTCACTTTACTAACAATTTAAGGTTGAATCCACTTGGAAGCCAAGGTTTATGTATGAAAAATATCAGTTTGCATACGACTTTAAACCTACGGCATTCGCATCCACATGCAAGCGTCGATCCCAGTGTTTCCTAAACTTATTTGAACGACGGCTCCCTATTCAGTGAAACAAATTTGCCTAGCACCCCCACCCCCTTTTTTTCCTCCTAGAATTATCAACATTGTCATGTGCCACGATAAAAAGCAGAGGCGCGGTCATCATTCGTCATCCTCAACAATCAGAAGAATAACAGATAAAGGGATGTTCTCACTCAGTTCTCTTTTTATCAATTTTGCTAGTTGTCACCAAGTTATCTTGTCTATTGCTTGCCTTGACTATACCTTCTGTAATAAAAAAAAAAAATAATCATATACTAAAGAATAGCATATGCTTTAACGAGAGGGAGGAATCTCATTGGTAGCATATGCTTTAACGAGAGGAATGAATCTCATTGGTAGCATATGCTTTAACGAGAGGGTTGAATCTCATTGGTAGCATATGCTTTAACGAGAGGGAGGAATCTCATTGGTAGCATATGCTTTAACGAGAGGGTTGAATCTCATTGGTAGCATATGCTTTAGCGAAAGGGATGAATCTCATTGGTAGCATATGCTTTAACGAGAGGGTTGAATCTTTGGTAGCATATGCTTTAACGAGAGGGTTGAATCTCATTGGTAGCATATGCTTTAGCGAGAGGGATGAATCTCATTGGTAGCATATGCTTTAACGAGAGGGGTGAATCTCACTGGTAGCATATGCTTTAACGAGAGGGATGAATCTCATATGTAGTGTATGCTTTAACGAGAGGGATGAATCTCATTGGTAGCATATGCTTTAACGAGAGGGATGAATCTCATTGGTAGCATATGCTTCAACGAGGGGGATGAATCTCATTGGTAGCATGTGCTTTAACGTGGGGGATGAATCTTATTCGTAGCATATGCTTTAACAAGAGGAACGAATCTCATTGATAGCATATGCTTTAACGAGAGGGATGAATCTTATTTGTAGCATATGCTTTAACGAGAGGGATGAATCTTATTGGTAGCATATGCTTTAACGAGAGGGGCGAATCTTATTGGTAGCATATGCTTAAACGAGAGGGATGAATCTTATTGGTAGCATATGCTTAAACGAGAGGGATGAATCTTATTGGTAGCATATGCTTTAACGAGAGGGATGAATCTTATTGGTAGCATGTGCTTTAACGAGAGGGATGAATCTCATTGGTAGCATATGCTTTAACGAGAGGGATGAATCTCATTGGTAGCATATGCTTTAACGAGAAGGATGAATCTCATTGGTAGCATATGCTTTAACGAGAGGGATAAATCTTATTGGTAGCATATGCTTAAACGAGAGGGATGAATCTTATTGGTAGCATATGCTTAAACGAGAGGGACGAATCTTATTGGTTACAGAAAAAGTTCTTTGTTTTGAAAAAACTAAGCAATCACTGTGATTTTAATCTATTACAGTATATTGAAAAGGGTACAGTTTATTAAAATGGTACCCCCCCCCCCTCTCTCTCTCTTTCTCTCTCTATGTTTCTTTCTTTCTTTCTTTCTTTCTTTCTTTCTTTCTTTCTTTCTTTCTTTCTTTCTTTCTTTCTTTCTTTCTTTCTTTCTTTCTTTCTTTCTTTCTTTCTTTCTTTCTTTCTTTCTTTCTTTCTTTCTTTCTTTCTTTCTTTCTTTCTTTCTTTCTTTCTTTCTTTCTTTCTTTCTTTCTTTCTTTCTTTCTTTCTTTCTTTCTTTCTTTCTTTCTTTCTTTCCATTTTTTCTCTACTGCTGCCTTAGTTCACTCATTGCTTCCCAGTTACACCTGAAGCTCCTATAGCCCCGCCCCTTCCATTAGAGGGCCCAACAGCCCCGCCCGCAGATTGATCTATGCCGCGAATATTCCCCGATTCTTGCCTATTTTGGGAATCACTGGTCTGGGAGCTACACCACGACGGCTGCCGCTTCTGTGTGTGCATTCTTCTTAATTTCTGGATTATTTACACTTCATCTTTTTTGTTGTTGTTGTTGTGGTTGTTGTTGTTGCTGCTGCTGTTTTTCTATAGTTGTTGTTGCTGTTGTTGTTGTTGCTGCGGCAGTTTTCATATTGTTGTTGTTGTTGTTGCTGCTGCTGTTGTTGTGGCTTTTCGCCTATTGTTTTTTTTTTTTTTTTGTTGCTGCTGCTGTTGCTGATGTTACTGCTTCTGTTTACCTGTCGTTGTTGTTGTTGTTACTGATGTTGTTGTTGTCATTTTAACCGACCCTCGTAACGGCTTATTTCAAATGTGTTTCAACTCAGTGGAAGTTTAGCATCAAAAGACCCAGTCAGCCTTCTCACACGAAAGAAATAAACCGTTTCAGTTAGACCGTGTACTGGATACAACTGCCTCTACAGCCATGTGTACAAGCTGTTTCAGTTAGACCGTGTACTGGACACAACCGACTTTACAGCCATGTGTACAAGCTGTTTCAGTTAGACAGTGTACTGGACACAACCGACTCTACAGCCTTGTGTACAAGCTGTTTCAGTTAGACCGTGTACTGGACACAACCGACTCTACAGCCTTGTGTACAAGCTGTTTCAGTTAGACCGTGTACTGGACACAACCGACTCTACAGCCATGTGTACAAGCTGTTTCAGTTAGACCGTGTACTGGACACAACCGACTTTACAGCCATGTGTACAAGCTGTTTCAGTTAGACCGTGTACTGGACACAACCGACTCTACAGCCATGTGTACAAGCTGTTTCAGTTAGACAGTGTACTGGACACAACCGACTCTACAGCCTTGTGTACAAGCTGTTTCAGTTAGACCGTGTACTGGACACAACCGACTCTACAGCCATGTGTACAAGCTGTTTCAGTTAGACCGTGTACTGGACACAACCGACTTTACAGCCATGTGTACAAGACATTCAAAAATGGGGAATGGGGACTCCCCGTGTGGGTTCCGGGATCCCATTGTGAGGTAAACAAGAACAGACCCATTGCCTGTTCAAAAGCATTTTCGTAAGAGTCGACTAATTGGAGCTTGCTTCTAAGTCGGAGTACGTCTGCCTGAAAGGCAAGGAATCAACAGTTTTGCATGCAGATGAGTCAGACCTGTGAAACGGACGTGCACGCAACACTCATTGTCTGCAACAGGACTAGAGTCCAGAAGTGGACGAACAACCAGAACTTTCCACCTGTGTTCAGACGGTGAAACGCAAAGAAAAAGACTGAGAATATGTGCAAAAGACATGCTTTCTACGTCATCATCATCATGTGCACCTGCCAACTGCCGTAGGCGCCCATGCGTCTCCATAGATCACGATCCCTGGTTGCCTGAAACAGCTCTCTTGATGATATCCCATCAGGCCATCGTTTCAGCCCATCCAGCATCATCTCTCTTGGTCTGCCTCTACCCCTTTTTCCACTGATCTTTCCAGTTGTCACGATGTTTTCCAATGTCTCTTTTCTCATTATGTAGCCAAAGAACAGGTTTGCCTCTTTCTTATTGTTGTATGTAGAAATCTACTTTCATTAGCTTCTTTCGAGTAATCGTTGTTAGTTACTCTGGCCTTCCAAGGTATTCATAACATTCGCCTCATGCTGTAGAAAATTCCCAGGTCTATTCAGTTAGCGATGGAGACTAACACCTATGTATGTATCAGTGGAGGGCATACACAGCCCATTGACCTCTATAGAGACCAGTTGCCTTGTATTCTGAAAACCACTGTCAGTGAGAACCTGAGTTCCCGGCGTGAGAGGCGAGATCGACCAGCTACGTCTTTCCGCCAAGGAAGGAAACTATTGTGGTCTTTTCGTAATGTACTTTTAGAGTTTGGTGCACCTATTTTATTCATCATCATCACCATCATCATCAGGTGCCTTGCCGACTGGCGTGAGTGATCATGCCTCTCCCCAGTCTTCGATCTCCTGCAACATGTATTAGTTCGTGTGTTAAACACCTCCATGCCATGCAACAAGACTGTCAAGAATCTTCTCTCGTTGTCTTTCTCTATCCCTTCTTTCACTGATCTTTCCAGTGGTCACAACATGTTCTATTTTTCCTCTTCTCATAACATGGGCGAAAAATGATGACTGTCTCCTTCTGGTTTATGTAATAAGTTGTCTTCGGGCTCCCGCCTCTTTCAAAACCTCTTGGTTGCTCTTTTTGGCTGTCCAAGGTATTCTAAGCATTCTTCTGTAAAACTACAAAAAATTCTTTGGCCTGCATATTATTATCTGAATGAAATTTACTTTTTTTTTTTCAAACCATGAAAAAAAAAAAAAAAAAAAAAACAATTAGAAACCATGAGTTGTTAACCCTTTGGCTCGGTTCTAAGAATATCGCAACCCTTCTGCCTTGATTCCATGATAGATACCGTAAATCTGGGAGAAATGTGGCTTTTCTGCCTACCCTCGGGCGTAAGCTCGGACCACAGGGAGCTTTCACCAGGTCGCCGCGCAGTCAGGTTTAACCAACTGAGCTAGCGAGCCGTTCAACTTTACTTTTGTAAAACGATCATTTTATGGCCAGATCGAAATCGGGCGAGGAGGAATGAGGGGAAGGGGGGTGGGGGGTGGGGTGGGTGGTAGTAGAAAAAAAAAAAGAACAAGAATAAGAACAAGAACACGAACAAGCGGCAGCTGCAGCAGCTTATGAGAGGTTAGAAAAGAGAACAAGAAATAAAGTGAGAACAAGAAACAAATTTAAGAGAAGAAAGATAATGAAAGAAGGAAGTTTAAAAAAAAAAATGAACTAAAATTGGAGATTACCGTAAAAAAAAAAAAAAATCATGAAGTGATATAAGCTTTCAGAAAGAAGACAAGTGAGATAGATGTCTATTCCATTCTAAATGCATCTTAATGATTTCTGTTTCCACGCTATAAAGTATAGTAATGGAATATTCGATTTTCCCGTATAATCGATAATTGTCTACGTCATAGGCGATGAGCAAGGAGGATCTTTCAAACTGATGACACTATATTATAGCCACATTCCTGATTTCTTCTTCTTATGCCTTTCTAGCCCCCACTGGAGCATAGGCCTTCAACCAGCTCACACCAAGTCGTTTTATCCGTAGCTATTACCTTTGTCTTTTCTATATTTTTAACTTTATTCTCTAGTTCCCTTTTCAAATGTTTATTTTTAAATCTGTCTTTAGTTATGTGCTCCTGTGGGTTCCAGTGAAAAGACACTCTCGTTATTTTGTTCTTAGGTTTTCTCTGCGTGTGTCCTATTCAGCGCCAGCGTAATTTCCTCACCTTCTGGTAAAATTTATATGACAAAATAGCCCCTATGAGTACGGGTCCTTTTGAGGAGGTGGGATGAACTCACTGTCCCCCTAGTTTGTATCCCGTAAAAGGCTACTTATATGCCTTAACTGGCTCTATGTGTTTGTTCTAGGGCCATATTGTGAGGAAAACTAGAATAGACCCACTGCCTCCCAAGCCTGTTGTAATAGTCAACTAATTGGGTGCTCCCTTTAAGGTCGGAGTATATTTGCCCGAAAGGCAAGGAACCAACAATCTGCATACATATATGCTAGATCTGTTCTTTAGATTTGCTTGCAAAACTCAAGTTCTGGAAGAAGACCAACGTCTAGGAGAGGACGAACATAGAAAACTTTCCTCCGGAGTGAACGCAAAAAAAAAAAAACAGAAGAAGAAGAAGAAGAAGAAGAAGAAGAAGAAGAAGAAGAAGAAGAAGAAGAAGAAGAAGAAGAAGAAGAAGAAGAAGAAGAAGAAGA
>CAJHNH020001428.1:17500-20000 GCA_905116865.2 Candidula unifasciata | reverse complement strand
GAAACTTTTCAGTCGCGCAGCAGAATGGAGGCCAAACCACATCTCAGTCCTCCCTGACTCACTCGGACTGACAAAATCCTACTCGCCTGCCGTCTCGGTATCAGTACAGGCAGACGCCGCGGCAAAACCTCTCGCGTGGATTTGCCCAACTAAAACAACGGCCTCGAGTGGCAGCGTCTATAGAACAACTAGCGGCACTGCCAACGAACATGACCGACTGCAGTCTATAACCGCTTTGCAGTTGATTCCGGGTTTCTGTCATAGATTTCTGTGGATGTACTGTTGGTTTGTTGTGGCCTGCAATTGATTCCGTTGTTAAAGGTTTGCAGAAGCTGTTAACCGCAGCAATTATTTACATAGATAAACAGGGCGTTAAAAATAACAGACTGTTCCTTCGATGGATTTAACAATTTTTTAGATATAGAATTCGGTGCAAGAAATGTAAGGAAATTTAGTGTGTTTTATAAACATGTGTGTGGTCTTTTTTTTTTTTTTTACACACTGCTAGAAGAAATAAACAATGAGATTTCTTTCTTGTTTCTTCTGGCGTTTACCAGTTGTAAACACAGGCGGAAAGTTATGGTTCTTCCACGTTTGTCTTGTTATAGAACTTGAGTTTTGAGGGAACATTCGATTACAGATTTGGTTTATTTCTATGCAGACTATTGGTGACTGTTCGGCAGATGCACTCCGACTTCAAAGCCAACACCAAAAAATAGTAGAATTTTACAGTATGTTTGTCACAGGGGTAATGGGTCTACTCTGCCCATCCCCCCATCCCCCCGCACCCCCATATGGGGGCCCCAGAACCCAATAGTGGGATGTTAATTATAGGCATTTCTTCTTGTTGTTATCAGGTTTTACGCTGGCGTAGTGGCTACATGTTTATTAGTCTGCCGGTGAAAAGGTTGTGGGTTTTGTTCTCACAACTGAACTTCACTAACAGGTCGACCCAGCCTTGAGTGGGTATCGGGTGCAGTCCCGGGAAGTAAAGGCGGCCGGCGTGATGCTGACCACATCACCCATCTTGTGCCGATTGGTCTAATGAAATATAGGTCTAGCCCTATATGCCCTATACGTCTAAAGGCGTGGTAAATGAGACCTTCACTTACTTATTTTATTTCTTTTTGTTGTTTTTGAGTTTGGCGCTGGTGTAGTGGCTACACGTTTCTCAGTCTGTCGGTCCGAATATCGTGGGTTTTGTTCTCGAAATTGACTTTCGCTCCCAGGTCGTCACCGGCCTAAATTTGGTACAAGATAATGTCCCTGAAAGTAAAGGCAGCCGGCATAATTTGATCACGTCACCTATCGAGAGCTTATTAGCCTTTAAAAACATGTAGGTTTAGCACCATATTTGGTATGTGTCAATGGCGAGAAAAGGATAAGTTATTTCTCTCTTCCTCTTCTTCTCTTCTCCCGTATTGCTCTTCTTCCCCTCCTACATGTCTTCGTTTTTCCCCCTTTTAAAAACAAAAATTCGGTACTTACCACAATGTCGGCGTCTATGGCTTGGCGTCGCGAATCACGCTTCGTAATGTCGAGGTGCCGGGTTCGACGCCCAGCTGCACGTATTGCTAGTCGACCGCCTTTGTGTTGGTTTCGACAGTGCAGTAAGCAATGGCAAAAGGCTGGACGCAAAAGTGCCTCTAAAAACTGCCAGGGCGACACACGAAAATGCTGGGCTGTTTCCTTATGCAACCTTCTGTAAAGCAGCGTTTCTCAAACCTTTTCGCCGAGGCACCCTTGTCGGAAAACACCTCTATCTACCCTTAAGGCGGGTTGAATTGATTGGAAAAAAGAAGAAAAATAGTGCAAATTTAATGTTCAGTCAGTCTTTAGTGCGATGAATGAAACTTCGTCTTCTCGTTCACCGGCTGTAAAGTTTTGGTTGTTCGTCCACTTCTGGACTGCAGTCCTGTTTCAGAATTTGAGTGTTGCGTGTGCATCCATTTGCCAATCTGTATGCAGACTGTTGGTTCCTTGCCTCTCAGGCAGATGCACTCCGACTTCGAAGGAAACTCCCAATTAGTCGACTCTTACGACATGCTTTTGGGTAGGCAGTGGGTCAATTTTTTTTTTCCATAGGAGGGCCCCAGAACCCACACGGGAAAGGAAACTGTTTGGATGCATTTTTCATTATCTTCTTTGTGTTCATGGGAAGTTTAGTTAATGATACCCTCAAATCACTTAAAGGTTGCTCCTGTATCTAAGTTTTTTTTTATTTTTTATGTAACCGTTCGTTGAGAATACACTGCAGCCTTCCTAAAAGCAGTGTTTTCTGAATACACATGCATCCAGAACTCTTCTTGGCTTTCTTCATTATATTTCTGTTTTAAACTGCTGTCATCGCTGATCTGAAGCAGATTTGGAAGAATTCTGGATTATTGCCGCAGCACCGCTGGCATACTCTCACGTCACCCCCTGGGTGCCGCGGTACCTAGTTTTAGAACCGCTCCTGTAAAGAACATTCAACTAACTCACCACAGCGTGTAACAAAAAT
>CAJHNH020001428.1:0-7500 GCA_905116865.2 Candidula unifasciata | reverse complement strand
CAGACTGTTGGTTCCTTGTCCTCTCAGGCAGATGCAGTCTGACTTCAAAGGAAGATCCCCAGTTAGTCGAATCTTACCACATGCTTTAGGGTAGGCAGTGGGTCTATTCTTGTCCCCCCCCCCCACCCCCAACAACGGATCCCCGGAACCCACAAGAGGAGAATTCATTTCAAACTACTGAAAGGGCACCACAGGATACATAAATTTATATTAACGAAGCATACTGTAGATGTAAAAATCTATAATGTTAATACAGTTTCAAGGTTTTCCAGTCTTTTTGTTTATGTGTATTGATGGGGACGTAAAAAAATTCACTGCTAGTTGAAAATCAAAAAGAGTAGCCTAATCGCGCTGCCCAGGCAAAATTTGGAGTTGAAAACTTACCCAAAGTATTTCAAGTTCCTCGCCGGTGCTACAGTGTTCGTGTACTGTGAAGAGAATCTTCTGAATAGACTTGAGTCAGAAGTAGAAAGGAGCACTTATGGGTTACCCCTTGTGCCATGATGTTGGTCTGTTGTCTAAACCTATACCTGAACGCTGAGGGAAATGCTGAAGATGGGATTTGAGCGTCTATGGATTTGCGCGATGTACAGTGCGGATAGTCTGTCGATTAAGCAGCTAACTAATGACGATGAGGACAATGATGATGATCCGACGACAGTCCAACGCAATATCACACACAATACATTGTTCCGTTTTCATAATTTTTTTACTTCGTTTTGTGGGATCAATTTTTGTGGAACGAACGAAGAGAGCGCCTGAAAGAGTGAGTGATGTTGTCGAAATCAATAGGAAACGTTTACCTGGCAAGTACATACTTCAAACAGGCCGATAGCTAGAGGCCAAACAGAAATAACATACGTGACAGATACAAACTTACCAAATAAACACTTACAAATCCTATTTACTGCAGTTAGAACCTTTGTTGAGGAACGGCTGGTAGAAGGGTTAGAACTCTGGGCTCTCAAACGCAAGACCCGGGTTCGAATCATCGGTAAGTAAGGCTGGGGATTTTTTTTGTTAGGGAAAAAATAAAATCTTCACCTACACAGTCATGGCGGCAGCACTAGCCATGCATCTCCACAAACTGCGAACTCCAACTGCGTGTAACAGTTCATTTGTTGATACCCTAAATGCCATGGGAGTCGCTGTGGCGTAGCGGCTAGACGCTCGCGTGCGGATCGGAAGGTCGTATGTTCGCTCCCTGGCAGCGCCGGACCTTTTTTCAAAAATGACCATGGACTCCCAGGTCGACCCAGCCTTGAGTGGGTACCGGCTGCAGTCCGGGGATGTAAAGGCTGCTGGCATGATGCTGACCACATCACCCATCTTGTGCCGATTGGTCTATAAATAAAATATACGTCTTACCCTATATGCCCTATACGCCTAAAGGTGTGAAAAAGGGTCTTTACTTGACTAAACGCCATGACCAAAGGCTGTCAAGAATTGTTTCACGTTGTCTTCCTCGACCCTCTTTCCCCAGATCTTTCCAGTACATTATCAACAGATAATTTCATAACTGGAAAGTTAATAGGCATCACTAATAACTTGGCTATGTTCTCAGCACGTTTGTTTCTATAGCGAGGTGCAAACGCCGCTTGGAGGTGACATGTTCGATTTCTGGCACGGTAACTATAGCTTTCGATGTACATGTTGTCTAGTGTGTATTATCTTTTCTACTTCTTTCTATGGGTGCCGGTCAATGCATTGTCTCTTTATTAATTATTTCAATTTTTAACAGTGTACATGTGAGTAGCGGTTGGTCGAACGGATAATGAAAGCAGGGCTCTCACGCGGGAGACCAGGGTTTGAATCCCGCCTAAGGTTGGGGAATTTTTTCCCGTCAGCGGCAAAATAAAATCCTAACATGCACAGTCCATGGCCACAGCACTAGCCACGCAGCCCACATCCTCTAGCTTAAATACCCCCACTCCTCCACCGTCTACAAGGAAAAAGTGGTAACTGTAGGCAGTGTTAAGAGTTTGACAGTGTATGGGTTGCCAGCCGGCAGGTCGCGACCCCAAATGGTATCGATCTAAGAGCTGAGGTGAGTTTGAACCGCCCCCCCCCCCCTTACCCCCATTCCAAATCGGCTTCTGTTCGCGTTTAAATTATAAGAGCTTAAGGTCAGCAGACTAGAAATCAGTAAGGGAAGTGTGGGGAGAGGGGGGGGGGGTACGGGTAGTTGGGATGGGGTGGAGAGGGGAAGAACAGGCCCAGGTTAGTTAGTTTCTGTATCCTTAACAGGACGTTGCAGAACCAACTCCAACAGCCCCTGGCTGTTCTGTGGGTTTTTCTAGGCAAATTTACGTCCTGACTGCTTCGAGATATTAAGCAAAGTGATTTTGTGTATTTGTGTTTTATTGTTTTATTCATGTATTTGCCGATGAAGGTTTCATATCCGCAACGTTCACGTTTTTTTTTTGTGTTCATTATATTGTGAAACTTGCTGATATACTTTTCGTTCGGTTTTATCTTTTCTTGATGCTTGAAAATTATAATTTCTATACATTTTTGTGTGTGGAAAAGGGGGAACTTCGACCCCTCTCTCCCCCCTTTTCCCCTTAAACTTGTCTGCTGGCTGGGAGGACGGCCCAAGGTACCCCAGTCTCCAAGCTGCAACGTTCCTGAAACAAGGGCCTAGTGATAACACAGAACTAGTGTTTCTGCGGCAGCTTTCATTGATCTCTTTGGGCAGTTCTGAAGACAGGCATACCGATAGTGACTCAGGGTCAGTCGTATGCCGACTAACGCTGACGAATCAGTCATTTGTCGTCTGCGGCTATGGCTGTAGTACGTGACTTGCCTAGGAAGATCTCAAGGGGCTTGTCGGAAATGTGCCCTCGAGTTTGTAGGGGAAACTTGTGTAAGTGTGGGTTAGGAAACGAACAGATGTCGAGTTCTTGTATGGTGTCTTGTATTGGGGGAGCCAGGGCTGACGAATTTTTTGTGTGAATAGTACCACACGTTTATATAGGTGAGTTGCGTATCCTTTACAGGAAGTTGTAGAACCAACCCCAACAACCCCTGGCTGTTGTGTAGTTTTTCTAGGCAAATTTACGTCCAGTAGTTTGCCATTGCTTTCTGGACGGTCGGCTTTCTTGATACCACTGTCGAAACCAACGCAAGGCGCATGGCCCGCAGCTATGATCGAACACGGCATCCTGGCATTACGAAGCGTTCGCATCGACTTAGCCACAGAGCGAACACAATTTTTTATATCATATTTGTTTTACTATATGTAACGCATCAAGGAAGATTGGCTAATAAACAGACTCGGAAGCTGAAATATTTTGGTCATATCAAGCTCTACGATGGATTGGAAAAATTAAAGCAAAAGGCATAGTACCAGGAAGGAGGGGCAGGGGCCGACCAACACGAAGATGGGCACAGGACATAAGTGACTTCTTGAATATGAAAGTACACGAGGCGGGAGAGCTAGTGAGAGACCGATTTTCTTTCATGCAGACCGTGATTAGAGCGACGTTCTGCAAAGGATTTACTACATGATGATTATGATATGTAACTGGCTTACCTAAGATCTGACCAGAACAAAAATCATGTGTTCTTTACATCACCGTTATACCACTCCTCCCCTACTCTGTTACACATCTGCTGTGGTAGCTTCCAGTTTATGCAATCAATTTCCTGGAGCAATAGCTTTAACATCAAAACATTTCGTTTAATTGTGTGATTTCGTAGAGGTTCCCACGGGCTGTTCTATGTTCTAGAGGTGTTGTGAGATGTCTTCCTTCACTGGCTATACATACGGGGCCAAGAAGTGACTCGGGTTCGTTCGACGAGTTCGACACTGTGTCTCCCAGACAAAACTGCGCAACTATATTTTCAGAACTATTTCTTTTCTGTGAATGAGTGTCGTTTTTGGAATGTGTTGTCGTGATAATGCCTTGGGCGCCGCAGGCGCCTGTTTGCAAGGAAGAAGTATGTGGGGAGTACAGTGTGTATGGTGTTGAAGTTGTTGCTACATTAGTCACATCTTTCCAGGTTCAGGGCTGCAGGTGACCCCCAGTCTGATTGGTGGTTACTGGTGACCTATTCATAACTCCCTTTTAAGTTGATCAGGTCTCTGGGAGTATCTGATTATCTGCTCAACAAACATTGAATGATCCTAGCTCCTAGCTCCCACGCCCGGGGGTAGGCAAAAAGGCTACACTTCTCCCAGATTTATGGTACCCATCATGGAATCAAGGCCGAAGGGTTGCGATATCCATAGTACCGAGCCAATGGGTTAAGAACTCGTGGTTTCTGAATAATAATAAAAAAAGAGCTCCTATCAAAGACGTAGCAAAGGGCATGTGGATGATGCAGGTCGCATCACTGAGACAAAATGTCAAAAATATGTGTTGTTAGCATAAAAGATGTGTGTGAGAGTGTTTGTGTGCTTGTATGCGTGTTTGTGTGTATATGTGTAACACAAAAAAAGGGGGGGGGGGGGGAATTGTCCGCATCGGCTACTCCCCCGACCTGACAATGTCACTGGATGTGACACTGACTCCCGAATCGACCCAGCCTAAAATGGGGTACTAGGTAAAGATCTTGGAAGTAAACGTGACCCTCGTGATGTTGACCATATCATCCTTCAAGTTCTGATTGGTCTACAAGAATAGCAGTCTAGCTTCCTAAGCCCGACACGCCACTTGTTGGTGATAAAGTCCTTCAGTGACCTTTCTTCCCTCAGTAACAAAACAACAACACAATATAAACATTTGCACCCGGTTTGACCAGAAGATATTAAATTTGCAATTAGGTCATAACAGAAAAAGTCGCCATAAAACAAATTCTGGATTATATGTAAAAAAAAGTTAGTTGCGTATCCTGTACACGACGCTGCAGAACCAACCACAGCATTTAGGTTTTTTTTTTTTTTTTTGGTTGCTGTTGTGGTTTTTCTAGGCACTTAACAACTGTCGAAACCAACGCAACGCGCGAGGACTGGTGCTGTGATCAAACTCCGCACCCCGGCATTACGAAGCGCGTTCGCAGCGCTTAAGTCACAGACGGTGACAAATTACAGGTAAAACAACAAATAGAATGGTTTGCCCATTGAGAGAGAATGCTTTGCGACGCTATACCACACGGAGCATACACCAAAAGAGGAAAAGGCGTGCAGCGGGAAGTAGACCAAGAACACAGAAGCCAGAAGAGCCACAAACAGAGCCTTATATCTCCTTCGACGCCCAAATCTATCAAATGGAAGTGAAGAAGAAGAAGAAGAAGAAGAAGAAGAAGAAGAAAAGAAGAGAAGAAGAAGAAGAAGAAGAAGAAGAAGAAGAAGAGAAGAAGCAGCAGATACAAACAGAAGGTGAAAAAAGAAGAAGAAGAAGAAGAAGAAGAAGAAGAACAACAACAACAACAACAACAACAACAACATCAATAGACTGCCAAAGGATAATAATAATAATAATTAAAAGAAGAAGAGGAAGAAGAAGAAGAAGAAGAAGAAGAAGAAGAAGAAGAAGAAGAAGAAGAAGAAGAAGAAGAAGAGAATGCCAGAGGATAATAATAATAATTATTATTATAAGATGATAAAGAAGAAGAAGAAGAAGAAGAAGAAGAAGAAGAAGAAGAAGAAGAAGAAGAAGAAGAAGAAGAAGAAAACACAAATGTAAAAAAAAAAAAAAAAAAAACAGCAGTTATGACAAACATCATCATCCGTGCCTGGACTCGACCAATTGTAGAAGAAAGTTGCCCACCAGTGTGGTACAGAAAACGTGCCTGGCCTGAAAGAACATTGATTCCACCATTGGTTACTGTGGCAGAAGGACTAGAAATTGAATTCCTGGCAACCTCGAGTGGGAGGCCTAGGGAGACATGGTCTGATTTGGCCAGCGTTTTGCGTTCTTTAGTCTATCGATTCGATTAGGGACTTTTCCCAGTTGTTGTATCTGGGATTAATTTTGAGTGAGTACGAGTTTGCGAGGGCCTGAGTGAATAAGTGAGTAGATAGATATGTGGTGCATTCAGTCCATGAACGCGAGTTAACAGTTGGGTCGACGATTGTATGAGTTAACGAATAAAGAAGAGAGCAGGCGAATACGTGTGTGAATTAATGAATTAGAGTGATTTAGCGGACGAATTAGTGGAGGAATAATTCACTGACTGAATAATAAGTCATTCACTGAAAAGTCAAGGTGTCAACGATTGTGCGAGAGACTTTTCATGGAGCTAACAGCCGGTGGAAGAAGACGAAATTCATTAAAAAAATAAAGACTGAAATGGTTTGGCCATTTAATGAGAATGAATCCGATGATATCAGCAGCGAGAGCGTACAACATGAAAGGAGAAAACACCATGAGGTAGGGGACAACAAACAAGAAGATGGAATGAAGGAGTAACTGATACTGTGAGACTCCACAGCATCGCAGCATACCCTGCAACCGAGCGTCCCCTTGCTGGAACGATCATCGCTTTACTGTATGTTTTCCATTACGAACAAACAGAACCAAAAAAAATTTGGGGGTTTTTAAAAAAAGGCCCCCTGGGTTCGGGGCATAATATGGGGGGGGGGGGGGGAATAACCCGCGACTACTAAAAATGTGTAAATCGACTAATGGACTTCCTTTGAAACGGAGTGCCCGCCTGAGAGGCAAAGGAATACAGCTGCTAAAAAAAACATCTGTAAAACGGGGTGCCCCGCAAATCAGGTTCGGAAAGGACTTCAGCAAAAAGGAAGGAAAAAACCCGAACTTTTCCCCAGAGTTCAGTGGGGTTTCAGAAGAAGAAGAAAAAAAATGGCAATTTATCAGAAGGGTCTACAAAATCAGAAATTAAAGTTTCTTTATTAAAAATAAATAATTATAATAATCAGTAAAAATATCTTAGTATTATCAACAACCCCCCTCCCCTTTTCGGGCTCCCTATTACCCTTCCACCACTTTAAATAGTTTCTAGTGTTGAATACTGCAAGTGGTAGTACAGATGACAGAATTATGCAAACTTTCGAAAGCGGTTTCCGGTTTATGTCAAACATGATGCAACATGGTGGTTTCAAGTAGTCACGTGATTTGCATAATCAGTGCATCCAATATGGAGTGTGGATTTGAGTGGGGTGGGGACGGGGTAATGTCATTCACTTCAGGCTGAATTATTCTCCACAATATCCGCCTGCTAACTATGAAAGGTTTATGACTGTCCTCCTGCATTCCTTCATTTATTTCCCGTTTTCACATTTAAGGCTTATGTTGCATATGGTCGTCATCATTTAGCAGTCCTCTCCAGGACCTCGCTTTCATCCCAGCCCGCCTTGGAAAAAAAAATAGGTCCCTCGCGAGCTCTTCTCTTCATACCTACTTCTGTCCAAGCTGTCTCTTATGCTCTGCTATTCGTGTGTCGCGTCTTGCCTCTCTTACCGTTACCACCCCCCTCCTCCTTTTTTGGCGGATCCTTTGGAGCGACAAGGGGACAGAGAAAAAAAAAAAAGGCACTGAAGAGAAAAGTAACCTGTGGAAACGGGACGTTTAAGAGAAATCTCAGGCATAT
>CAJHNH020001427.1:147500-170498 GCA_905116865.2 Candidula unifasciata | reverse complement strand
TCGTCGGGCAGGGGACTTTTAGTCTCATCATCATCATCAAAAACCAACTTCGCCTTTAAAGCGCCGTGGGGAGGAAATTTTCAAATCCTCACTTAGACCCCCTTTTAAGACTATAAATTTTATCGGGGTGAGGGGTTTTTAACGATTTAACCAGGGCTTTTTTCCCTTTTGAAAAAGGGGTATAAAGGCTTTTGGGCCCCTTTAATGTTTCCCTGTTATTTGTTTACGTGAAAAGCAACACCGGCCCTTCCTCTGACTTACGGTCGGTAAAGATGGGGCCAAAAAATTTTTTTTGGGGGCCCAGTTACGGGGCCATTTTGTTGTAAACATTCAAAATTGGACCCAAAACTAATCAGGAAGGGGAAAAAATGTTATGTCAAATGACTATTTTACCGAAATTTTTTGGGGCCTTTTATTCGGGGAAATTAGGGCACAGATTTCTAATAGTGCCCAAAGGGCTGTTTGGGGCTTTTTACGCCATTAAAACTGGGTTTAAGTACGAGGGGAAAAAGGCGCGGCTCATACCGCTTGGGGAAACGCGTTTTCTTTTTAGTAGCATCCACAGCCGGCTATCCTCCAAATAAACGGGCACAAAAGATTTCGACAAAACCCGGGCCTCAGTCACGTGTCAATTGCGAACTAGCGGCGATTTAAATTTTGGGGGTTTTTGGGGCGACTACCGCCACCGCCGAGAGTACCCCCACGCCGAGCACGGGCGTGGATTGGGTTTAAAATAGATGGGTAGGACTCCCGACAAGCTGGGAGTAATGCCCGGGAAACTGCTGCTCGTGGGCCCCCCTCTAGTTTTGGGCCCCCTCCGCGCCGCCGTAGCGGCGCTGGGGGGGACCTCGCGGCGGTTTTTTCCTTCGGCGGTTTGTTTTCCCTATCTCGGACGGGCAGAGGCACTAATCCCAGTTTTCCCGCAATGTGATCCCTGACCGTTTGTGCGCAATTGACAATTTTTTGTGGCCCCGAAAGGCTATTTTTGCGGCCCCTATCTTTTCCCACCGTTAGTCGGGGAAAACCGGACACCTGGCGATTTATACAAAGTAAGAAAAGTTTTTAAAGGGGGCTTAAAAAATGACACAAATGGTTCCCATCCCAAAAAAATTAGACATTAACTTCAAATATTATTTTTTTTGCTTTCATTTTTTGTTCAAAAATTTAAACCCCACCCCCCCCCCCCCCTCCCCTTTTTTCCCCTTCTCCCACACACAACACCCACACATACACACCCCAATTTTATGGGTTTTGGCACGGATAAATTTTATCATCGGGGACTGGGGGGCCCCTTGGGTAGCCTTAACTTCGTTTCCCGTTTTCCCCAAACCTTTTTGTGTCTTATAATATAAAAATTTCAAAGTGAAGATCCCCCTTTTTAAAGCCCTTTGGTTTTAAACGGATATATAGGGGGAGCGTCTAATTTTTTCAGCCTTGCACTAGGGTTAATAAAATGGTTTTCCCCTTTTAGGGGCCCTCTTGACTTTTCCCCGGACCCGCCCTCTTTGTACTTATTTTTTTGGAGGGGCGACCTGCGCCCCCCCATTTCCTGATAAAAAACCACACAGCCCGCAGTGGTTTTCCGATCGCGCTACGTTTTTGGGAAATTTCGAGTTAGACGGATAATTTATTATAATTATATATTTTATTATATATTATATATAATTATATTTTATATATTAAAATAAGAATTGGGGGAAATTATTGGGGCTAGTCCAAAATGATGGGGAAAAATGCACGTGAAAGGTGGGAGAGAAAAATACCGGATAGTTTGGTCATTTGGGGGGTGGCTAGGTCAGAACACTGGCCCCCTCCTGATTCTGGTGTCCAAGATTGCGATACTAACTAACCATGATTCCCACCCGGGTGCACGATGATGATGTTATGATAAAGCATTTTTTCCCTTTAATTTTTTTTCCCATTCTCCTTCTCCCCCCCTTATTTTAAAATCAACGTTTTTTTATCTCCATAATTAAGGTCACAGAAAACGCTACCAGCTACAATCTAAATAATTTACAAAAAAGAAAGGATAACTATCTTATCCTAATGCTTTTAACAATAGGTTTTGTCGCCACCTCGTCTGATTCCAATCTCCTTGTGACAAAAACTGTCGTTTTTCTTTCATTGACCACATGGAAAAAAAAAAAAATAATAGGGCGTAAGAACAGCGTTCAGACTTCATATTTCTATTCATTATTTTCGTCTGTCTGTCCTCTCCCCTTCTCCTTGCGTAGGAGGGCATCAAAATGTACCGACCGATGCTTCCCTTTCCGTACTTTCCTTTTCCCTTTGCCCCCCTATCGAATATGGCTTTATATGTTATTGATCCGCCGCGCCTTACCGCTATACGTATTCCGGTCGATTGTACGTAGGATATTTCCGCTAGGGGCGCCATGGGGAATTTTTAAATTTTAGGTATTTATTTGTCAGGAAGTCTGATTACCGATAAACTCTATTACCCAAAGGGGGGATGTAGCGCGTGGCTAGACGACTTCTGTCGCCCTAGAATATTAGGTTGACTCCGCCCTTTTAATTTTTTTAAAATCCCTGTTTTTCCGGGGCTTCTTTGGGGGGGGGGGGGGGGGGGGGGGGGCCAGGAATAGAGCCCTACAAGCAGGGCGTCAAGTCCCAACAAAGGGTCTTTCCTTGGGATTGGAATGCCGCATCTACTGCCTGAAGGTAAGACCCTAGACGGCTTACAAATAACCAATCTGTAAGGGTGTGCACGCAAACTAAATTTTCGGGAAAACAAACCTAAGCCAGAAGTGGACAAACAGCCGAACTTTCTGCTAGTTTACGCGAAAAAAAAAAAAATTTGACCCATCCTAACAAAAAAAACTCGTCTCCGCCACTCTCCCCCCTCGGCACTTTTCTTACCCAATTTTTGACTTTCTTTCTGTGTCCTCTTGTGCTGGTCGGCCCCCGCCCCCCTTTACTGTACCTTGCCCTTTTCGTTATTTTCCTACGGGCCACCGGGCCTTGTAGGGCCAAAAATTTTTGTTTTCAAAGTTGCTATTTTTTACCAACTTTCTTTATTTTTCAAACTTTTAGGATATCAGTTTGTTGTATTTTTTTTTTAAAAACCCTAAAAATGAGTTGTTACCCTAAGGCTGACACTTGGGTATCGAACCCTTCGGCCCTTTTCTATATAGATACCCTAAACCTGGAAAACATGTGGGTTTTCTGCCTATTCCCGGCGTAAACCCAGAAACCCTAAGGATTTGTCACCCGGTCGCCGCGCAGTCAGTTTAAACCCGTTTAACTGTGTGTTATGTGCTGTGTGTGAGTTTCCCCGTGTTCTGATAATTTTGCTATTTTTATACTCAAAGGTCCCCTTTATTCCTGTGCCCATATTTTTGTGATCTGCCGTGCCCCCCTTTTTCCTGCGCCCCACCTTTTGCCCCCCCCGCCCCTTAATCTCCTGGCGCTTGATATGGGCAAAATATTTAAAGTTTGACCCTCATCCAGTAACCCAAAAAACTGAAAAACAAGCAAGGACCAGCCTTGCCCTACTTTCCCGCCCCCGCCAAAAGACGGACGGGGCATTTCCTATCTGGCAATCTGAACGTTGATTTATCCTCGTCCGTCGGTCAGATGTGGGGCCCTTAATCTGTCATTTGTTTTTGTTTTGGGAAAAAAGCTCTCCAAATTTTTTGTCCCGGAAATTTAAGGCAATTTTGATTAAAGATAGCTCAATTTTTTAAAAAAAATTATTTAAGTGTATCTTGTTTCATTTTTATTGAAATAAACCTGTATTTTTGGCACCATAAAGAAAAGAAAGATAGAAGGGGAAGTTAATTAAAATTCCTATCCGTTTTCCCGTTGTGAAGGGGGGAAAGAATAGACGCAAATGTCATAACAGCTTGTAAAAGGCTACCGTGGGGGCCCAAATGTGCTAACGGCCCAAACTAAAAACCCCAACATAAAATACCAACCGCATTTTTAAAAAGCACCCGAAGAAAAAGAGGAAGAAAAAAAGAAAAAAAAAGAAGAAAAAAGAAGAAAAGAGAAAAGAAGGAAAAGAAAAAAGAAGAAAAAAAAAAAAAAGAAAAGAAGAAGAAAAGAAGAAGAGGGGGGGAAGAAGAAAAAAAAAAGAAGAAAAAAGAAGAAAAAGAAGAAGAGAAAAAAAGAAGAAAAAGAAGAAGAAGAGAGGGGAAAAAAATGAAGAGGGGAAGAAGAAAAATAAGAAAAGAAGTAGAAGAAGAAAAGAAGAAAAGAAGAAAGAAGAAAAAGAAGAAGAAGAAGGAAAAAAGAAGAAGAAAAGAAGAAGAAGAAAAGAAAAGAAGAAGAAAAAAGAAGAAAAGAAGAAAGGGAAAAAGAAGAAGAAAAAGAAGAAAAAAAAAAAAAAAAAAGAAAAGAAAAAAACAAGAAGAAAAAAGAAACCAGAAAAACAAGCAAGAAAAACAAGAAGAACAAAAGAAAAGAAGCAAATTTTTACATAAATTGCTAATCTGGCTAAATTTAAAGTAGTCTCACTTCCTCCCCTAACCTCCCAGTCCGCCTATGGCTACTACTTGAAAATGAAGCATTTTCACAATCCGACATCTCGGGTTCGAAGTCAAATACAGCTGATTTGGTAGCAGGTCGGCCCTCTGATTTCCAATAACATAAACTCGTACAGTTAAGGACCCCCCACAAATTCTGTTTTTTTGGCATCTCACACAATTTTCCCGTAAAGGGGATCAAAAATGTTCCCCTACTATAAGCCCGAATCCGGGATTTATTTTTTTTTGCCCTTCCTTTTGCTTGCCCGCCATAACCTTGCCATTGTTTTAAAATTTTTCGAGATCGATTCCATAACAAAAACCTAAAGTCTGTCTGTTTTTTTTATTTCCCACTTTTATCTGTTTTCGACGGAAAAAGCTTCGTTTTTTTTCTTTCACTCCTTGATATTTTTTGCATTTTTTTTACCCAAAAAAAAAAAAAAGGTGTTTAAAAAAACCCATCTCTGTCACCATAATTTTTCAGCTTGCTGCCCTATCATTTTCTTCTTTGTTTATTTCTTTTGGCCAACCTTTCGTTTTTTAAAGGGTAAAAAATAATTGGTCACGATCTTAGTCCAAAACTTTTATTAATGTGATTTCATACCTTTCCCTTCTTGTGTTGTTTTTTTATTTTAAAGTCCCCTTTCCTGTTTTTTCTTTTTTCCTTTCTTCTTGTTATTTTGCATCTTGCTATTTTTTGTTGGGTAAATTTTTGCCCAGTAAAAAAACATACCAGAAAATAGATACTTGTCTCAATTTTTCTTCCCTTTTTTTCCCCCTTATCTCATCACCTCTTCTTCTTGTTCTTCTTTTCTTTTGGTCTTTTTTTCTTTTTTTTCTTTTTTTTCTTCTTCTTCTTCTTCTTCTCTTCTTCTTCTTTTCTTCTTCTTCTTCTTCTTTCTTCTTTTTTTCTTTTTTTTCTTTCTTTCTTTTTTTTCTTTCTTTCTTTCTTTCTTCTTTCTTTTTTTTTTTCTTTCTTTCTTTCTTTCTTCTTTTCTTTTCTTTCTTTTTTTTCTTTCTTTCTTTCTTCTTTCTTTCTTTTCTTTCTTTTTTTTTTTTTTTCCTGTGGTTGTGGACATGTCCACTGAACCAGTACTGTGATGGAGATGGTCATGTTGGTGACGCATGATGATGGAGAAGACAATGATGATGGTAAAGATGATGATCTAGGAACACATGTTGATGGCGATAATAATAAACGTAAGTTATTGGTACAGACAAGATCTAAGAGAGATTACGTGGAAAATAGAACTTTAAAAAAACTAGGCTAAGGGTCACAAATCATAAGCTAGAGCAGATGCTAAACTAGAACACAATGATACGTATTAACCGGATAACATGGGAAGGTTAACGACTGGATAACGTACACGGACGATAGAAAAAGCCTCACATAAATTATCCCGTTTTATACAAATCTAGCCATTAACTGCAATAATAAGAATAAACTCACAGGGAGCAAGTACAGCGGGGATCTACAGTCATCAGTAGAAATTATCCTCGTCGACACACGTTTCGGCCCACGATTCCTAAACGTATTCGGAGGTGGGCCCACCTGAGTTCATGAAGCTCAGGGCTGCTTCCCCGCTGCACAGAATTACCGGATGGTGTTATTATTTCGGCCAGAGACAAGACGACTTAGTGGTTTCGAAGGAGGTACTGTGAGATAAGAAGTCGCCGCGACAGCGTAATTAAAACAGTCCGCATGCCTGGACGACCGAGCGACAAGCTTACTTTGGTTTTACCGGACACATGTTGGACTTTTATTAGCAGTTGGCAGAGGGACACTGGCAGACAATTCGTACACGATGGACTTTCAAAGGGATGAGAAAACTCCTTTCCGCTAGACACCCGGACCAGCTCACCGAGGCCCGTCCCCTACGTTGTTGCGCTGCGTCCAAAGCCAGCTAGAGGCCCTTTCGGCTGCCTCTCCCAGTTTTTAAGTGTTCGTTTCCGTTCATTACCGCGCAATCCTAGTTCTTTCACCACATTGTAGAGCGAAGTGGAAACGAGGCCTCTCGCTCCCACTTCGACGGCAAATACCCGTACCGTGTAAGCCTCGTCTCTCCTCAAACCGGCTGCTAAATCACTGTACTTTTCGAGCTTGTACAAGTGATTCTCCTCCATACGCGACTCAAACGGGACCGTCAACTCAATCAGGATGAGTTGCCGTTTTTGCGCAGAATGGAGAACGATGTCCGGTCGCAGGCCGGTTTTACGGATCAACTCGGGATACCGTTCATGGCCTGGCAGATCAACCGCCAGTAACCAGTCCCTCGCAGAGTCTAGCACAGATGGAGCGAATGCGTTTTTGTTGACCTTACCGATTGGAACCTGCCCAGCCTTGAGGAAACGAATGGGGGCGATACTAGAACTGGCTCTGGCATTAGCCCTCATTCTAGCCTGGTCGACAACGGCTGCTAACTCCTTTAGCACCTTGTTGTGGCGCCAGGTGTATCGGCCTTGACCTAGAGCTTTCCTGCATGCGGACAGGACGTGCTCAAGAGTTTGCTTCGATTTGCACAACGGGCAAGTCGGATCGTTGGTCGCAGACCATTTAACCATGTTAACACCGGACGGTAATACATCGTACGCCGAAAGAACGATAAAGCTCAGTCGCAGCGGGGTCATCCGCCAGATCTCACCCCATGTGAGTATTCTCGGCAATGCGCTCTCCAGGCTGACCCAATGGCCCTGCTGCGACTGCTGAGCTGCTTTCTGGACCCGAACCTCGTTTTCGTTGTCCCTCACCGTTTGTATCACCATGTCTCGGCGCTCTTTGGCTGAGGCCTTTGACCACCAATTGACCTTCCCGTGCCCTAGGCCTCGACGGTCGGTTTGTGTGTAACCCATAATCTCCTTCAATTTTAGTGCGTTCTGAGCAGATTCTATCGCATCGAGGACTCTCCACTTCTGACCAGTCTTTAGAGCGGGCTGGACAGCGATGACATTTGGGTCTGAGGACTCGCGCAAAAGCATGGCGAGCCTAACTTTGCCGACTTTAAACTCTTCGGTTATCGACTTGAACGGAAGTACCAGCTTAGCCTGTTTACAATACAGAGCCACGTCGGTCAGACAAGGCGGTGCTCCAATCCACTTTCTTAAGGCTGTGTTGATTTTTTTCTCCATGGCTTGAACTGCAGTCATCGTCACCTCGTAGACTAGTAGTGGCCATAGGAGCTTCGGAATCAACATGAATTGGAGACACCATACCTTGAATTTTCCGATCAGACTGCATCGCTCGATCGCGAGCAGGCCTGTTGCCAGTGACTCATGTATTCGCCGGACCTCCGCTCTGTCAGATAACTTCGAATCGTAAACGCGACCGTAGGGATCTTGTTCCTTGCCACCGTAAAACTGATCGCCGAAACCTTGCCCTTGTGGATTGACAGACTCCTCGACTTCTGCGGTTTAAACTGCATACCGCTCCATTGGTCCAATCTTTCCAGGATCGTGCGGGCAGACTCCTCGCTGTCCGTTATAATAGTCGTGTCATCCATAAATGCGCGCAGTGGCGGCAACCAGTGATCCCCTATTTGAAGGCCCAGTCCGTAGCCGGCCGCCCCGTCTAACATGATCTGCATTGCCATGACAAACAGTATAGGTGAGATCGTACAGCCCATAGCTATCCCAATCTGCAACTCAGTCCACCTCGTGGTAAACGTCGAGGTAGAGAAGCGCAAAGCGAACTTGGAGAAATATTGCTCGACCATTTGACTGATCTGTGTCGGTACGTGAAACATGCGAAGGGCTCGCCACAGTAGCCTATGGGGGACTGCCCCGTAGGCGTTTGCTAAGTCCAACCATATAACGTGCAAATCGGTTCTCTCATGCTTGGCTCTCTGGATAGCCTCCCAAATCATGGTCGCGTGTTCAAGGCACCCAGGAACGCCTGGAATGCCACCCTTCTGAACACTCGTATCTATGTACTTGTTAGTCATCAGATACTGTGTGAGCCGGCGAGCCATGACTGAGAAGAATATCTTACCCTCGACATTCAACAGCGAGATGGGCCTGAATTGGGAAAGACTCTTCGAGTCCTGCTCTTTGGGAATGTAGACCCCATTTGCCTTTGAACAATCTGGACATAGGTGATTGCGGATCCACGCTTGTCTCAACAAGACGTGAAGCATTTTAAGGATTTTCGGGCAACGCTGTAAAGAACGTACGGAACACCGTTCGGACCTGGGGCAGACTTGCCGCTGGCCTTTTTCACAACGTCCTCAACCTCAGACCAAAGGGGAGGTACCATTTTAAATGGTACCTTCGGCACCGAAGGCTGTTTGAGTCCGCTAAGGATCTCTGGATTGTCATCGAGAGGCTCTCTCCTCTTTTTATCTGAGTACATCTTGCGTAGATGTAGCTCTAGTTCTTCCTGACTGACAACCAGAGTCCCAGACTTCGGTTGCTCGAATAGACCTCGGGCAAACTGATACGGGTCCCTAAAGAATTTCTCTCGCTCCCTTTTGGTTCTACGTCTGTTGTTACAGAAACGCTCGGCACGACAGAGGGCACTGTGTTTGTTCTTTAAATGCAACCAAACTTCGTACAGCCCCTCCCGTTCGCTGCCTGTAGCGGCTTTGAACCGTTTTCTGAGGGCATTCTTGTCTGCCCGACACTTCAGAATGTCCCTCTGCCTCCTGCTAGTATTCTGCTTGGCTGTGCCTTTACTACTGTCTCGAACTCGCGGGAGCAGTGTTCATATATTACATCACCAAATTTAGTAAGCTTGTCGCCTAGCGACTTCTTGTTTAGAGTTTGTTTAATTATCTCACATAATGTAGCCTCCAACTTACACCACACCACCTTCTCGCTCGCAGGTGGAAACCTGATTCTGGAACGCACTTCTTCAGAAATCATCAAAGGTGCTCCTCCGCAGTCGACGTCATGGGCCTCTCCGGGCGAGTGGAGTTCACCCTGCCCGTCGTACCCTGACGACTCAGAAACTACCACAGGAGTGGTAGTTTTGCGACGGCGTTTACTGCGTGGAGCACCCTCGCATTTCATTCTTCCGACATGCGTTCTCAGACCATGCAACCCCGTGAAGCTTTTCCTGCAAAATAGAACAAACACTTTAACTGTAATATCTGTATACCTTTCTCAGCTTTCATAGTTGTAAACATTTCTATGGGAATTGTCATGGCTCGCGACAATGGTTTGGGTTTTAATCCAATTGTCGAGAGAGTAATTAATCATTTCATCCCGGTTACCTAGAAAAGGCAACATCAGTACGTTAAAAAAAACCCATGTGGCAGAAGGTAACGAATCAGAGAAGCCCTGATCTGATTGTCTGAACACAATGATCAAAATATGCATAATCGCAAACATGAATGGGGGAGGGGGGGGGGGCGTCGTCTAGCGATTAGACACTCGAAGGTCGTGGGATCAGGACCTGACCGAGCCGGGCTTTCGTTTTGGCTCTCAGGTCGACCCAGTCCTAAATGGGTATCCTGTAAAGTCCTTTGAAGTAAAGGTGGTCGGCGTGATGTTGACAACATAACTCACCGAGTGCCAGTCAGTATATAAAATATAGTTCTAGCCCTGTATACCCCATACGCCAAAAGGCTAGAAAAAGTATGCTTTAATTTTACATACCACATAGGGAGTCGCAGTCCACCCCTTCTTCCTGGTACCACGCCTTCTGCTAATATTTTTTTCGAATTCACCGTGGCACTTGGTGTGGCCATAATATTTCACCTTCTGAGAAAAGAGGCTGTTTATTAGCCCATCTTCCTTGAAATTCAGATCTTGTAGAATGTCAGTATTTCTTTTATACTTTGTCCATGGTATTATGAAATCTTTCTATAGCATTTCAGCTCAAAGACCCCCAAGTTCTTCCTTAATGAACATGAGATAGTTCACAAATCACATCCGTATGACGCTTCAGGGAGGAAGCATGCTCTCAGAATTTTAACTTTAATTTTCTTGCTGTTTAACCTTTTTATAGCTATGACCACCCCCTTTTCCTTTGTGTAATTATTTCATATTATTTCAGATATATTATAATAATATTTTTATCAGCCAGCATTATAATTATTATTCACTTAAACAATGCTTAAGTGTTTGAGGTCCCCTTTCCGCATCATGTGTAAGAAGCCTAACCCCTAATAATCTCCACTCCCACTCCACTCCCATTCCCCATCGTACCGACCTCTCACCTCAATGTTTCATTGTCTGTGCGCCCCGTGGGGAGTCGAGATAAACTACCCTGCGGCTACTCACATAATGTTTGCCTGTAACGAAGATGCCATTTAGTCACACATCTAAAGTAAGGTTCATCTTTTGTCTCAGGTTGCCTGGTGTGAAAAGACCAGGTGAGACTCGTCTGTGTGAGACTCACCACCTGAAACAGACTTTCAACACTATAAGTGTATTGCCAGCAGACCCATACACTCGGTGAGTAACTGAGCATGTTGTGAAAGTGCGAATTCGTTTAGTTTCTTCCCTGTAAGTTTTAGAGACTTCAGTTGAAGAAAATGGGAGGGGTAGGGGAATAGACCAACTGCTTCATAGCAAGCATGTCGTAAAAGTCTACTAATTAGGGGTGTTGCATTCTAAGTCAGAGTGTCTTGTGTATGAGAGCCGAGAAACCAACAATCTGACAAGATAAGCCAGATCTGTAAAAAAAAATTCACTTAAAACTCTAGTTCTGGAACAAGACCAAAGTCCAGGAGTGGACGAGCAGCTAGAACTTAACGCCGGGTTTAAGCCAGTGAGAGCAAAGAAGAAGAGGAAGAAGAAGAAGAAGAAGAAGAAGAAGAAGAAGAAGAAGAGAAGAAAAAGAAGAAGAAGATTAAGAAGAAGAAGAAGAAGAAGAAGAGAAGAAAAAGAAGAAGAAGATGAAGAAGAAGAAGAAGATGATGATGATGATGATGATGATGATGATGATGATGAAGAAGAAGAAGAAGAAGAAGAAGAAGAAGAAAGAAGAAGAAGAAGAAGAAGAAGAAGAAGAAGAAGAAGAAGAAGAAGAAGAAGAAGAAGAAAAAAGAAGAAGAAGATAAAGAAGATCATATTTACTTTAAATGTGTCTTTTGCAGAACTGATTTTAAATCAGTCATATCACCACCCCCCCCCCCCCCCCCCCAACCCACCCCCTTCTTTTCCCACTAGTCATGCTTTTTCACAAAAATCTATATTTTTGTCGTTTTTACATTGTTATCTGCCTTCTAACACTGGCAGATCTTGCTAGTCACACTCACCATCGCCCGTGCGCCGCCCCATACTGCGCTACAATACTGTCGTCCGGAAAGAAGGAGAGGTGCCAGCAAGTGTGTAAATTATCCTTTTGCCTTCATCATTCTGTAATATTCTTGTCTCTTACTGTGACTCATTTTATCCCTATTGCTGCATTTAAACATAAATCTTCATTTTCTCTCATGCTTCACTGCGATACTCCTTTCCACTCTCTCTTCACGCAGTCCAGATTCGCTGCCCTCTCACCCCCCCCCTCCCCCTCCATCTCGTACCTCATATTTTACGAACTTCTGGTTCGTTATTTGACGGGTCCGACAATATCGACCGTTGTAATGTGAGTCACGGTCTAGTCGGAGCCCCTAACAAACTACATAACTGTCAGAGCATCCCAAACAATGTAACTGTCAGAGCATCCCAAACTATGTGACTGTCAGAGCATCCCAAACTATGTAACTGTCAGAGCATCCCAAACTATGTAATGTGTCAGAGCAGCCTCCCAAACTACATAACTGTCAGAGCATCCCAAACAATGTAACTGTCAGAGCATCCCAAACTATGTGACTGTCAGAGCATCCCAAACTATGTAACTGTCAGAGCATCCCAAACTATGTATCTGTCAGAGCATCCCAAACTATGTGACTGTCAGAGCATCCCAAACTATGTAACTGTCAGAGCATCCCAAACTATGTAACTGTCAGAGCATCCCAAACTATGTAACTGTCAGAGCATCCCAAACTATGTAACTGTCAGAGCATCCCAAACTATGTGACTGTCAGAGCATCCCAAACTATGTGACTGTCAGAGCATCCCAAACTATGTGACTGTCAGAGCATCCCAAACTATGTGACTTCCCTAACTATGTAACTGCCCTAACATCCCTAACTATGTAACTGCCCTAACATCCCAAACTATGTAATGCCCTAACATCCCAAACTATGTAACTGCCCTAACATCCCTAACTATGTAACTGCCCTAACATCCCAAACCATGTAACTGTCAGAGCATCCCAAACCATGCATAAAATTCCTTGTTCTTCATGTTGACGAAGCAAAGGGCTAACGTCTGCCTCTTAGGTGGTAGAATGGACATGTTTCTCTTGACCCTGCATAGATAAAGTCTTCATGGGGACTGTGAGGCAGAGCTTTCCTTCCCACCTCAATCTCAGGAAGAAGAGAATATGCAAGACTGGTGCTTTTAAGTTCACAAAAAAGAAAACGAGTGATGAGACAAAGAAAACACTGGGAAAGAGGAAAAGGCTGAGTTCATTTCTAATTTTGTAGGGGCCATCCCTTGAAAGAATTTGAGCCTTATTTCAGTGTACAGTAATAATAACAATAATCAAAATACTTTTTATAGTATTATGTGCTGAACGGCTAATAAATATAATATTAAATTAAAATTAATGTTTTTCTTCTTCTTCGCGTACATCGTCTGTGAACTACGGCAGAAGGTTTTGGTTGTTCGTCAATTTGTAAACTTTAGTCTTGTTCCAGAATTTGCATTTTACGTGCACATTCATTTTACAGACCTTAAAATTGGTACAAGGTAAAGTCCTGGGAAATAAAGGGGACAGCCATGATGTTGCCCACATCACCTGCAGAGTATCGATTGATCTATGAAAATATGAATCAGCATCATATGACTATGCGTCTATGGGGCGAAAATGGCTCCTTACTTACTTTTATAACAAGCTTCGTAGAGCTCGGTTTATTAGTTGCGTATCCATTACAGGACGTCGCAAAACCAACCCCAGCATGTTTTGGCTGTTGTGTTTTTTCTTGGCAAATTTACGTCCATTGCTTACTGGACGGTCGGTTTCTTGATATCACTGTGCAAACCAACGCAGGGCGCAAGGCCCTCTGCTCGGATCGAACCTGGCACCCAGGCATTAAAAAGCGCGTTCGCAACGCCTAAGCCACAAACGCCGTTAAGCTCAGTAGGTTAATGATTTAAGAATCCACATCATAGCACACCGGGCATTCCTATAGATGCTCTGTCTCCCACAGCATGAGTCTTAAGGTGTAGATGTTAACTGTTCCCGCAGCACACTGATTATACACACGTTCTCTTCCTCTCATTCGTCTGTCCTTGCCGGGTCGACACATAATTCCCCATTCACACATTCTTACACATGTTGTTTCAGCTAACCTTGTGTCTTCTATCATCATCATCAGTTCTCGTTATGCCTAGTGGCACATGGGGCTTCAGAGAGGACTTTCCATGCTTTCCTGTCCTGTGCAATCTGCCTTCTATCAGCATATGTTTTAAACTGGTCTTCATCCCCGTGTGGATCTTGGGGCTCCATTGTCGAGGAAAACAAGAATAGACCCACCGCTTCCCCAACAAGGATCTCGTAAGAGTCAACTTCTAAGTCGGAGGGCACCTGTCTAGGATGCAAGAAACCAACAGTCTACATACACATAAGTTAGATCTGTAAAACGGAAGTGCTCGCAATACTCAGGTTCTGGATGAAAACTAAAGTCCAGAGATGGGTGAACAACCAGAACTTGCCGCCGGAGCTTACAGCCGATGAACACGAAGAGGAAGAAAAAAATGACAACCGCTCTTTTATTCCTTCGCATTCCATGTGTTTCCCTGTAATCTTCTTCTTCTTCTTCGCGTTCACCAGCTGTGCACTCTGGTGGAAAGTACTTGTTGTTCGTCCACTTCTGAACTGCAGTCCTGCTCCAGAACCTGAGTGTTGTGTGTGCATCAGTTTTACAGATCTGATTCACTTGAATGTAGACTGTTGGTTCTTTGCCTCTCAGGCAGATGCACTCCGATTTCAAAGGAAGCTCCCCAATTAGTCGACTCTTACGACATGCCTTTGGGTAGGCTGAGGGTCTATTCTTGTTTTCCCTACGATGGGGCCCCGGAACCCACACGGGGGTTTCCCTGTAATGTTTGCCTGCTTATGCTTGGTATCCATCCATGCCACATTTGTCTTTATCAAACCTTCCGCAGTACCCACTAAATGGTTGAAATCAAGGAGATAATTGCAAAGGGGCTAATGCTGCTTGCAACAAACTTCAGAGTGTCTGGAGATCAAACATCTACAGCACTAAAACAAACTCAGGATATACAAAACATGCGTTAGGACAGTTCTCCTTTATGAAGTCGAAACTTGGAAAACAGATAGAAAGATAGAGAGCATGCTCAGGGGTTTTAAGGGAAGACTTTTCGCTTGATTGTTGGGGTTCTCGTGGAAAAAAAATCAGAAATTCTAATTTACAACAAACACCATACTTAGAAGATGTAAATTTCGGGGGGGGGGGGGGGGAGAAACAAAGATGCAGGTGGATTTGAATGAAGAAAGAAAGACAGCTGAGACAGGCAATGCATTGGACACCACAAAAACAGCCAGGAAGAGGAAAGGCCAGAAGCACTTGGAGGCGAACTTTTGAGGCTGGACTCAATGAATAGCGACAGTTTGTCTCTGGGTGCTTTGAGGACTGAGTACCGAGTGAGAATCGGACACTTTAGTTCATCTAGCAACTCCATTTTCTGCTATTCACCCCAGCACTGCAATGATTGCCCCCATCCTTGTAACTGAAGATGTAGATTTAAAAAGAAGCTCAGAGCTCAGTGACTGCTTCATGGGAGGACTGAGCACTGTGCAGTGACATCGATGAGAATCACTCAACATAACGTAACAAATAGTCCAAATAAGAACAACCCTATGCCTATAATACTACAGCCCAGTCTTAGAAGCTAGAGTTTCCCCTGGAGGACTAATTTCAAAATATGCGGCGCCATTTTATTGCTTTTCCCGATCGATCAAAAAAGGGGTTTCGGTGGGGAAATAAAATATGCAGGCCACAAACAGAATGAAAGGGAAAATATTCCGAAAGCATTTTATATTATTGTAATTCAAAGCATATTAATGGATTGAGTGCCTGAATGAAATGAGGTTTTTTTTTTTTTTTTTAAGCACAAATCTGTGTGAATAGACGAGATAATGTAATGTTTGCGCAATGTAAATATCTATTAAAGACAAATGTCTGCCATTTCTGCCTGTTTTTGCCTTGTTTGCTTTGTTTGCTATTTGAGCCCGATGATTTAGGGCCCTATGGCTGGTGCAGTCGCCACGGATTGGGCAGATTAAGATGTTATTATTGATGCTCCCCCCCCCCCCCCAAAAAAAAAAAAAATCCACAGCTTTAACCAGGATTCGAACCCAGGTCACCCACATGCAAGCTCAGTGTTCTTAAACATAGGCCAAAGTTAGTTGTCATACACAAAATACGCACGGACATTAGAGAACTATGCACTGCTCATACAGTGATTTTGTGCTTCCCACACATACACAGACACGCACATACACACAGGAAATAGCCGATGACACATTGCTCATACATAGTGTATACAAACAGACACACAGGAAATAGCTGATCATACACTGCTCACACATGGTGTGCTGATTCACAAACACAGACAAACACATGAAATAGCAGATCACACTCAGCTCACATATGGTGTGTTGCTTCACACACACACATGAAATAGCTAATCACACACTGCTCACACGTAGTGTGTTGCTCCACACACACACAAATAGTCACTCAGCCAAAAGCTGATAACAGGATGTTTTGCTTGACACAAATACACAAATATCCAATACTCAGAGAGCTATCTTGAGAGAGAACTTTCGTATCTTTCACTGTTCTTCTGTTTTACTATTCATTTGAGTAATCACATGTTTGAGAGAACCTCTCCTCTCCTCGGTTTACGGGTCCATTTCAAGAGAGAGAGAGAGAGAGAGAGAGAGAGAGAGAGAGAGAGAGAGGCAGACAGACAGACAGACAGACAGACAGACAGACAGACAGACAGACAGACAGACAGACAGACAGACAGACAGACAGACAGACAGACAGACAGACAGACAGACAGACAGACAGACAGACAGACAGACAGACAGACAGACAGACAGACAGACAGACAGACAGACAGACAGACAGACAGACAGACAGACAGACAGACAGACAGACAGACAGACAGACAGACAGACAGACAGACAGACAGAGAAATACACATGCAGCCTCTTAACAAGCATGCCGTACAAATATGTTAGACTAATAACGTTTTTGCTGAGGCTGGATGTGTTAGACGAGAAGGCGTAGATTTGGCAGCGTAAATTACACCACAGCACATCCTGCCAAAAGACCTGTAACGGGCGAACGTAGAAGAAGAAGAAGAAGAAGAAGAAGAAGAAGAAGAAGAAGAAGAAGAAGAAGAAGAAGAAGAAGAAGAAGAAGAAGAAGAAGAAGAAGAAGCAGAAGCAGAAGCAGAAGAAGAAGAAGAAGAAGAAGAAGAAGAAGAAGAAGAAGAAGAAGAAGAAGAAGAAGAAGAAGAAGAAAAAGAAGAAGAAGAAGAAGAAGAAAAAGAAAAAGAAAAAAAAAGAAGAAGAAGAAGCAACAGCAGCAGCAGCAGCGGCAGCAGCAGCAGATACTACAGATTGTTTCTCATGTACATCCTGGATTGTTCGTCGTACATTTTTGGGTGGAATTAGCATTTACTTACGTACCCTATTTTTAAACAAAGAAAGCAACGATGTTTTTTTCTGTTTTCATTTTAATAACAAAAGTATAGTATGGACCCTCTCTAGATTAACAGATTTAGATGTTACTCTCCTAACTCCAGATTATAAATTTTATATCGGGTTCTTTACTAATATCTTACCCTCAGATGACGTCACAGGACAGTTCAACATGTTAAGGGGTGGTAAGACTGGTTTTCCCTGTTTTCTGATGCTTTCAACAACCCCAAAACATCGAAAACTTGCACTAACCCCAACCCACCTACGTCCCACGAGAGAGTGCAGCCTAGGTCCTACGAATGCATGCAGTCTAGGTCCCATGACTGCATGCAGTGTATCTACCACCCCCTGAAATATTAAACTGTTCCTTGACCTGTTGCTTTCCCCTGTTTGGAGTAGGATATTAATAAAGCACCTTATATCGTGCTTTTACACATGCTTCCCCGGAGGACACCCCCCCCCCCCTTTTTTTTTTTTTTACCCCCCCCCCCCCAAAAAAAAAAAAAATCTGCGATTCACAGATTTTCTACATGCATCCATTAATAAAACAGCTACGGTCTAGCATGCAGTTAACGATAGTGATCCTTCTATTTGTATGTCTCCATAGGCACTCTAATTCTCCACTCTCCCGTATTGTCAATTAGAGGGTAACCACGAAATGTAGGTAAGTAGGTAGGTAGTTATACCAAACTAGGACATCACACAAGCGATAAACACCCGATGACACAAAATCCCACCATGCGGATAAGGATCACCTGTAGAGAGATCCCAGAAACCACTTTCAGCCGCTAGGCCATATCAATGACTAGACCATATCTATGGCTAGGCCATATCTATGCCCCAGCTATATTCAGGGCCCCCGGCAGAAGCAAGGGTGGAGCTTCAAACAAAAATGGCATCCCACATGGGGATGACGTCAGTACACCACGAAATGTGGCCCGAATAAGCTTTCCCACATACTAGATCATGTTCATGAATCCTCGTCCCAATGTTAAAATTGAATATTGCATACTGAATTAAAAAACGACATCATAGCACTCAGGACACTCTGATACGCACTCAGTCTTTATCTTCAGCAGCAAGCGAAGAGTTCCAGTTCGACAATATGTTAAACTATCCACTAGTGCTTCCATCTATTCAGTTAGACCAAGCAAAGTAGATTTCAGTTTAGTATACCTTGTCTATTTCGAGATCAGTAGTGTGTGTTTATCAAAGGAACATTATATACTGGTAAATTTTAGTTTGATAATTGTACATAATGTGGGAAATTACCAAAGTGTGCATACAAATGAGTCAGATCTGTTTAACAACTACGCCTCCTGAGTCGACCTGGGTGTCCAGTCAGTTTAACGATAACTTCGATTTCAGTTTTGTTTAAGAGAAAAGGGGGAAAAAAGGGGGGGGGGGGGAAGGGAGGAGGGACACACAAAACAAATCCAAGATTTAAAACAAAATCCCCGGGCCACTAAGAATGGCATACTTTATTATCAATAATTTAACAGCACAAAACAGCAATCTTCACAAATGTCAGGGTGCACGTTCATGAAACTGCCTGGAGCAACCGTCGACTGAAGCCGGGGCGGATCCTTGGATGAGCCAGACAAAACCAGTCTCTGAGTGACATTGCGGTGACTGGAGTGACAGCTCAGCAGATTTCTGGTAGCTCTGGTTGAATGTTAAACGTTGAATTAAGAATCGACATCATAGCAGTCGGGACACTCCCATAAGCGCTCCGTCCCCGTCATTAGCAGCATGCGTAGCGTTTCACTTCCGATGGCCCCAATAACAGTGTGAGTGTATGTCCGTCGGGTCTTTTCCTTGAGGGCTCAGCATAGGTCAATCTCAGTCACTGCGTGCAGCAGTATTCTCCTCACACTGTGCTGATCTCCGTTCTGTTCACTTGCTCACAAAGAACCCTGGTTTGAGGTTTGAGGTTTGAACAACAGATCAACATCATCGCACACGGGTAGTAACCTATAAGTGCTCCGTTCTTTCTTCTAACTCAAGTCTGTCCGAAGAAGCTCAGCACAGAGCACAGGCTCTGTCGCACCGGCGAGGATCCTAAAATACTTTGGATAGATTTTTAACTCCAAATTTTTGCCCGGGGAGCGCCGTTAGGCTACTCTTTTCGATTGCCAACTGCTAATGGATTTTTTACGTGCGCAAGAATGCACACGGGCGTCCGATCGCACTGCCCAGAGACCAGGGAGATTTACTAGAAGTCTAAGTCCACGCAAAACAAATCCCAGCCCTTACCGGGGATTGAACCCGAAACCTCTAGCACCCGAGGCGGATACCATACCTCGAGACCGCGCAGCTCCCTCACAAAGGACCCTTAGAGCATCTATCTTGTCATGCATCAATTCACTATCAAGTCGTGCAGAAGCAGCCAGTATACTCTCTATTCGTTTCCCAGCACACTTGCATCAACTGGAGAGAATATACAAAGACGCTAAATACCTGGGTGCTCTAGGGAAAACCGCAGCAACAATACCAACGACAACTATAGTGCGTTTACATATTCGTGCCGATGTATATTTAAAAAAAAATTATACCAAAAATAAAAAAAATAATAATTATAACTCAATTGAAGTTGAATCTAAATGGATATAGTTATACATTTTTTTTTTACTTCATTCTCAACGCTATGTCACATTTTAAGGCAGCATAACATGTAACTGGTATGCATTTTTGCTTATTCGAGGTGCTTGATTGCTTCTTGAGCAATCTACAGCACAAAGTTCAAATGTGATCAATGAATCTCCTATAAAAGCGCGTTTCTTATGTTTTACGTAAATTTGGAATAACACAACTCTTGCCCTGAAAGTGTTGTAACACACCATAAGCTGGATCGTTTTCAAGTTTTGTCATAAGTTGTAAAGTCGTAACTTATGTGTTTAGAGTCAGGCTTAGGGCAATTCACGTCGGTGCTGTAAAGTTTGTTTTGATAATAAAAGGAATACTATTAACAACAACAACAATAAGAGTAAAAGTAACAGCCTTCCCTAAATATTATTCACAACAGTAGGAACAGAAATAACGAAACTGCCGTCAGCAACTCATTAGCAGGAACCATCATTAACTAATCACATCACCAATCTAATTCTGATTGATCTATACATTTTAGAGGCTGCAACCACACACTCAGTTTGCTTTAGTGCACACACACACAAAAAGTCTGTTAATTTAGTAAGTTCTTACACTCACAGCAGTTTAAAAATCATGGTTCTTCGTTTATCAGTTCTTATACCTATTAAGGTATGGAAAACACTGGTTATTATTTATCGTATTTTACACCTATCTGAGTTCGAGAATCACTGGTTGTTGCTTTATTGGTTGTTATTTGTCGTACTCTTACATCTACCATGGTTTGAGAATCACTGATTTCTACACTCCACGAAGTAGGAAACACGGATTGTTACTTAACGTATGTTACGCCTATCCGAGTTTTGAGAATCAGTGGCTTTTACTTAATTATTTAATACACCTACCATGACGTAGGAAAGACTGATAGTTACCTAACGAATTGTACACTTTCTAGTTTGAGAATCACTGGTTGTTACTTTATCATGTTTTACACATACTACGACGTAGGAATTATTGGTTGTTACTTAATGTATTCTTACCCTACAACGGTTTGAGAATCACTGGCTGTTACTTTATTATTACCTGAAGGTTAGCGAGGTTTGAGAAACGCTGGTTATTTCTTATCTTTTTCTTACGCCTGTTACAGACTGTTACTACTGTATTATTTCCTAAGCTGGTTGTTACGTTTTTTCTTGTTAAGCCCACAACGGTTTGAGAATCACTGACTGTTATTTTACAATTTGCCAAGCTTACAAGGGTTTGAGAAACTCTTGTTATTACTTATATTATTTTTACGCCTACCACGGTTTAAGAATCCATGGCTATTTTTGTTCCTAAGCTGGTTATTACCTATCTTACTATCACGTCTACCACAGTTTGAGAATCCCTGACTGTTACTTTATTATTTCCTAGGCTGGTCAATGCCGATTTGATTAGTCTTTTCTTTTCTGGATACGTTCCAAAAAACTGCAGTTTGAGAATCCCTGACTGTTACTTTATGATTTCCTAAGCTGGTTATTGCTTATCTTATTCTTACTTCCACTGCAGTTTGAGAATCCATGACTTTTACTTTATAATTATTATTTCTTACAACGACTAGGATTTGAGATTACTAGCAGGAGACAGGGGACGTCACGCACTTATACAGCCCTGAAACAACAGACTATGGTAATTGTATATAATTACAACTTACCTGCACACCTGAAATGCACGTGCTTGTCGAAATACTCACCTTGTCAAAACATGACCCGCTGTCACCGATGCCAAGGTCTGTGAATCGACGTCTGTGACAGCCTTGTCTTAATGTCAGATGAATGCAACGAGGTGGCACAAATTCTTTCGTGTGCATGCACTTTTGATTCTTAGTCATGAATTCATATTAATCTTTTCACTTTTCTTCTTTTGGAAGCACGTCGCAGCTGTCACAGTTTAGCTATAAGCCACAACACAGATGATAAAACGTCTGTTTAAAGGACGAACGCGGAAGACGAAAAAGGAGGAGGTGGAGGGGGCAGAAGGAAAATAAGATGGTGTAGTAGTAGTAGTAGTAGTAGTAGTAGTAGTAGTAGTAGTAGTAGTAGTAGTAGTAGTAGTAGTAGTAGTAGTAGTAGTAGTAGTAGTAGTAGTAGTAGTAGTAATAGTAGTAGTAGTAGTAGTAGCAGTAGTAGTAGAAGTTGTTGTTGTAGTAGCAGTAGTA
Source organism: Candidula unifasciata (assembly GCA_905116865.2). Taxonomy (NCBI): domain Eukaryota; kingdom Metazoa; phylum Mollusca; class Gastropoda; order Stylommatophora; family Geomitridae; genus Candidula; species Candidula unifasciata. The sequence goes on along the minus strand of CAJHNH020001427.1, from coordinate 148,501 downwards.
GTAGTAGTAGTAGTAATAGTCGTAGTCGTAGTAGTCGTAGTAGTGGTGGTAGTAGTAGTAAAAGAAGAAGAAGAAGAAGAAGAAGAAGAAGAAGAAGAAGAAGAAGAAGAAGAAGAAGAAGAAGAAGAAGAAGAAGAAGCAAAAGAAGAAGAAGAAGAAGAAGAAAAGAAGAAGAAGAAAGAAGAAGAAGAAGAAGAAGAAGAAGAAGAAGAAGAAGAAGAAGAAGAAGAAGAAGAAGAAGAAGAAGAAGAAGAAGAAGATGAAGAAGAAGAAGAAAAAGAAAAAGACGAAGAAGAAGAAGAAAGCAAAGCTACCTATGCCCAGACGGGGGTTTGTGGGTAGTTATATTATTTTTGACAACTGCTACTTAGACCTGTTGCAGACAACGGATGTGGTGTCTTAGACGAATTACATACCTCCAAATGTCAGCAACCCATTCTAAAGTGCACACTGTTGCCTGTTTTCTATGTCAGAAAGTCGAGTTCAACAGTTATCTTCAAGCCGACGTAATCCTACGAGCTTCTTTATTACTTTCACATGCCGGCTTTCTGTGAAATTGTAGCTGGTAGCTACATGCATTATAATTATTAATATTTGCCACTTTCGAAAACACAGATTTTATGTGTTTTTCGGATCCATCAAATTTCCCAGCATTGACTTGTGTTTCCTGTTAGAAAAGTAACAACAAGCGATGGAATAGATAAATACATGGTAAACTCTGCAATGTGCGCATGGTTTGTATGGGATGTCGTGGGGAAGTGGTTAGTGAGTTGGCCTGTTGAACAGACACGCTGAATACCCAGTAGAAGGTGTGTGTGTGGCTGGGGTTGGGGGGGAGTGGGAGGGGGGGGGGGTTGACTTGTGTTGTTCTTGGGCCTACCCATAGATGACGGAACATGGTCAGGTAAGGGTAAAAGTGAGAGGATCGACTCCATTACACCGAGTTTTGCCCTGTATGGTTCAGTATCTCTTCGCACAACAGATAGCTGCCTGCCGAAAAC
>CAJHNH020001427.1:0-142500 GCA_905116865.2 Candidula unifasciata | reverse complement strand
ATGAAGAAGAAAAAGAAGAAGAAGAAGAAGTAAAAGAATGAAAAAAGAAGAAGAAGAAGAAGAAGAAGAAGAAGAAGAAGAAGAAGAAGAAGAAGAAGAAGAAGAAGAAGAAGAAGAAGAAGAAGAAGAAGAAGAAGAAGAAGAAGAAGAAGAAAAGAAGAAGAAGAAGAAGAAGACAACGAAAAAGACGGAGAAGAAGAATAAGTGACTGAGAAAGAATGATGGAATAAATGAACTAATGAGTTAATGCTCATTATAGTAACTGGATTCAACACATACATTCAATCCAGCACGTTTACATTTAGACTGACCAATTTGTATACATTTATCCACAAACACATACTCACACAGGCGGCGTAATGCTGACCACATTACCCACAGAGTGCTGATGGTCTGTAAAAATATGGGACGCTCTGCCCATATGCCCGATGCGCCGAAAGGCGTGAAAAGGGGTCTTTACTTTACTTTTACTTACATACTCACACACATGCATATATAAAGAGGGAGCTAGAGAAAACAAAAGAGAGAGAGAGAGAGAGAGAGAGAGAGAGAGAGAGAGAGAGAGAGAGAGAGAGAGAGAGAGAGAGAGAGAGAGAGAGAGAGAGGAGAGGGGAGGGGGGCAGCCAGCCAGCCAGTAAGTTCATTGCCCTCTCTAATATTTACAACATTTTTGTTTTTAAATGTAGCGGAACGATTAGAAACTTTGTCAATATTACAAACAACCCAGCCCGCGATCGATTCTACACTACACGGTGGCTTCTAGCGACAATCTGGGTGTGGTCATGGCGGCCATCGCTTTCACATATTCTCTTGAATTCTCATATTCTGACAGATGTTTTCAAAATGACAATTTGGTTCGACAGTCTGGAAATACAGTAACGTTTATCTTTTAACCTATAATGAATTATCCAGAAGGGACTTGTCCCTATGGATTCCGAAGCCCCATTGTGTGTGTGTGTGGGGTTAGGGGGGGGGGGGGGATATACCCACTGCCCTCTAAACAGCATGTCGCAAAAGTCGACAAATTAGGGGTGTTTCCTTCGAAGTTGTAGTGAATCTACCCTAAAGGCAAGGTACCAACAGCTGGCATATAAATACGCCATATATATAAAATAAATGTGCAGAACTCAAGTTCTGGAACAAGAGTACAAACCAGAAGTGGATGAACATCCAGAACTTTTGTTACATGCTAGCGCTTACATGTACGAATTAATCACGCCTCGCCACTTGAACATCCTTATACACACATATGGTATGTGGTGTGTTACTTCTATCAAACTAGCACACCTATGTTTCATTTCATTATAAGTATTGTATCCCTTAGCCAGTCGAACAAGCAGCAGCAGCAGCAATAGAAGAAGAAGAAGAAGAAGAAGAAGAAGAAGAAGAAGAAGAAGAAGAAGAAGAAGAAGAAGAAGAAGAAGAAGAAGAAGAAGAAGCAGGAGGAGGAGGAGAAGGAAGAGGAGGAGACATGTCGTTTTGGAGAAAAAAAAATCTAAACAGTTTGGTAACCATTGGTTTACAAAATGTTTCAGGGAATATTATTCTCAACAAAATATTTTGTCTAAGATGTTATTATGTAAGCATTAAACTGTCTGTGGCTTCGATTGTTGCCCTTGAGCGAATACCCACCCATCAAGTGAGGTAATTGGTTTCGATTGTTTTAGAAGTGCGTCAGCAAATCAAGATACCGTTAAGTGATGATGCCTGCAACCTGTTGACACTTGATGTAAGATCACTTTATCGAATTTCTCCATATAAGGCATGGCTATATTTTTGCTTGTAAGCGCTAACATTTTATTTCGCACTCATGTTGGAAAAGGAATGACCCAATTTCTCATTTACTGATTTGTTCATTATACTATTCTGCCCTGGCTAATGTAAGTGGCCTACCCAGTATTGGATGCGCTTTGCTACTAGTCGTCCTCTTGTGGGATGCAATTTTTCATTATTTGAAGACCCACCCTGGCTTTTGCCGGGGGCCCTGAATATAGCTGGGCCACAAATGTGGCCATAACGGCTGAAAGGGGTTTCTGGGACCTCTCCATGGGTGATCCTCATCCGCAAGGTGGCACTTTGTGTCACCGGGTGTTTATCGCTTGTGTGATATCTTGGTGGGGTAAATAAGCAAGCAAAATTAGACGAAATTTTTCGTTGTTTTTTTTTAACCCCACCCCAGCGGTAGTCGGGGGCCCTAATATAACCTAAGGGTTGAACGGGGTTTCTGGACTTGCGCCCTGGTGATTCTCATCCTAATGGTGGCACTTGGTTTCACCGGGTGTTTCTCGTTCTGTGGGATGTCCTGGTGAGGTTGAACGTCATCATCATGAATAATGAGATAAATTCCGAAATATTTACAGTTGTTGCCCTACGTCAACATGTTTTGTGAACATCTCGTCCTTTCTTGCGCTGTTCCTATTTCCGGCTTCTACCTAAAGTTTTGATCAGAATCTCATTCTTGTTGACAAGCAAAGAGGAAAAATCCCAGATACCTAGTTCAGTCTCCGAAAAAAAGGTCTAATTGGGGCATCGCTAACGGCTGACTGACTGACTGACTTTTCCCCCACTACGACATGATACTGAGCGATAAACACCCGGTGACACAAAGTGCCACCATTCGGATGAGGATCACCCGTGGAGAGGACCCAAGAACCCCGTTTAACCATCAGGCTACATTATGGCTACCAGCAACAGCCAGGGTGGGGTTTGATAAATAACGAAAAAATTGTCCCACATGGGGACGGGAATTAGGTTAACCCTAACGGCTGTGCAGTCATTTAATACACAGTTATGTGCGGGCAAAGTGTCAGTGTACATCTCTAACGACTTATTGTTATAATCGAGTGGCTCTCAACCTTCCTAATGCTGCGATTCTGTAATACAGTTCCCTTATGATGTGGCTACCTTGAACAATTATTTTCCTTCTTAACTTCAATGAATATGTGTTTTCAGATGGTCTTAGGCGACCTCTGTGAATGGGTCGTTTGACCGCAGGTTGAGAACCGCTGTTATAGTCTATGCCCTGTGTCGTTGTTCATCATAACAGGTCCATAGCCTTGTGTCGTGCACAGCCGATCATTTCTGATACGGTTTACCTCTGTGCTATGATGTCAAACCGTCAAACAGCTCATCTCTATCCCTCTCTATCATCATCATCATCATCATCATCATCTTCTCTTCTTTCTTCTTCCTCTTCTTCTTCTTTTTCTTCAGCATTCCATGCCCTTGAGGTTTATTGCCGCAGGTATCGCCTGACTACATTCATCCCTCTGATACTTCTTCTGTTTCCATATGGTAATCATTTCTGATACCGTTTACCTCTGTGCTTTGTGCTATGATGTCAACTAGCTTTTATCTGTCCTTCTCTCACTAAATAAAACATTTTCGCGTCTTTCTCAGATTCGTTCCCGCAGATTTTGGTAATAAACCTGTTCCATTCCCATTCTTCTTCTTCTGCCTTTCTATCCCCCAATGGAGCATAGGCCCTCAACCAACTCACGCTAGGTCGTTCTATCCTTCGCCATTGCATGGAGCTCTCCTCATGTCCTCCCAATCTTTCTAACCTCGTTCTCCAGCTCTCTTCTCCATGTGTTTTTTGGCCTTCCTTTATTCCTATGCCCCTGTGGGTTCCAATGCAAAGACATTCTAGTTATGCTGTTCTCCTGTTTTCTCAGTGTGTGCCCTATCCAACGCCAGCGTCTTTTCCTCACTTCCTGATCCACTGGAGCCTGTTTAGTTCTCTCCCAAAGTTCTACATTAGTTATTCTATCATACCATTTTATTCCCTCTATTCTGCGCAGGCACCAGTTAATGAATGCCTGTAATTTATTAGTAATTGCCTTCGTTGTTCTCCATGTTTCCGCCCCATACAATAGTACTGATTTGACATTAAAATTTTTAGTTTAGTATTTCTTTTAATTTCTTTTGACCTCCACAAATTCCCTAGTGCTATAAAAGCCCCTCTTGCCTTTTGTATTCTTATTTTAATATCTCTATCAGTTCCTCCATCTTTATCTACATTACTGCCTAAATAGGTGTACGACTCCACGTCTTGGAGTGGGGTGCCATTAAGAGAAACCACATTACTATTTGCCTGATTTATTCTCATTATCTTTGTCTTTCCTTTATGGATTTTCAGACCAAGCTGCTTTGATCTCGCATTAAGTATATTTAATTTATCTTGCATCTGATTCCGTGAATGGGACAGAAGAGCAATATCATCAGCGAAGTCCAGATCATCAAGCTGTTTTGTAGGGGTCCACTGAATTCCATTCTTGGTGTTAGCAGTTACTGTTTTCATAGTCCAGTCTATAGCCAGTAAAAATAAGAGAGGCGACAAAAGACATCCCTGTCGCACACCTGTTTTTATTTCAAATGCATCTGTTAGCTTTCCCTCATGAAGAACTCGACATTTAATGTCTTTATATGTTGCCTTTACTAAGTTGATAATTTTCTGTGGGATTCGCCTGACTACATTCATCCCTCTGATACTTCTTCTGTTTCCATATGGTAATCATTTCTGATACCGTTTACCTCTGTGCTTTGTGCTATGATGTCAACTAGCTTTTATCTGTCCTTCTCTCACTAAATAAAACATTTTCGCGTCTTTCTCAGATTTGTTCCCGCAGATTTTGGTAATAAACCTGTTCCATTCCCATTGCTTTGCTAAAAAAAAAAGTCACGTTTAACTAATATCCACGAAGGAGGAGCTTGAGGTTATAATTGTGACTAGGTTATTAGCGTCAGATAAAATGGCTTAGCATTGCTCGCCACCAGGTAGTCCTAAACGGACTCTTGCAGTGCTGCTGCGATCAGGGGAGACAGACCCAAATATTGTCCCGACCGGTGACGAAGTCGTCTACGGGGGCGAGCCAACTGGCGACTTGGTCGCCGATGGTAATAAAGCTTTATCCACTGAATATGGAGTATTAATATCTTGTCATCCCTTTGTGGCATGAAATTTTTCGTTATTTGAAGCCCTTCTCTGGCTCTTGCCAGGAGCCGCAGTATAGCCAGGCCATAAATATGGTCTAATGGCTGAAAGCTGATTTTTGGACCACTCCACGGGTGGTCCTCATCCACATGGTGGCACTTTGTGTCATCGGATGTTTATCGCTTGTGTGATGTCCTGGTGGATAGATAGTAAAAGAAATGTATACACATTTGACGTCCCTTGCTAGCATTTTTTTAAGACATGGGACTGGCCAGGTTTATAATGTACAAACAGCGCATCTACACATTTGCGTCCTTGCTAGCATATTTGTGAATTTAAAACATTCACACCCTACTCGTTTTGTAATATACTTCCCCTCTGTGTTGACAATAATTGCTCTTGTTGACATTTCTCTTTCACTGTCACTTTTCAAAATTGCGTCTATTATCTCGGAGTGATGAGTGATGACAAATGGATGTGCTGTTTAGTTCGCGCCTTTACATTCTTTTTTATAACAGCTGTTTGTTTTTAGATCTAGCAATGTTACAATGTTTCTGTGCATACATCACAATTTATGTTATATCTGTGTGATGATATTAAATCTAGCAGAAAAAATATAACAACAACATTGCTGTTACATTTTATAAATTATAACCATGTAACACAGTAACATCTTTTTGATTGTGACTAACGTTTTTTCCCGTATATTGTTGATCAAGCAAACGATTGTTCTTGTAAATTATCAGATCTATTTGATGCTAATAGCTGTTATGTTTTGTAATGCACCCGATAAAAAAAAATTACTTACAGTTTAATCTTCCATCGTCTTCACTTACCACCATGATAGAGGAAAAGAGGGGGGAAGGGGAGAATTAAAACGAGGCAGAGACAAAAAAAAAGAAGAAACAGGAGGAGGAAGAAGAAGAAGATGATGAAGAAGAAAAAGAAGAAGAGGAAGAAAAAAAAGAAGAGGATGAAAAAGAAGAAGAAGAAGAAGAAGAAGAAGAAGAAGAAGAAGAAGATGATGATGATGAAGAAGAAGAAGAAGAAGAAGAAGAAGAAGAAGAAGAAGAAGAAGAAGAAGAAGAAGAAGAAGAAGAAGAAGAAGAAGAAGAAGAAGAAGAAGAAGAAGAAGAAGAAGAAGAAGAAGAAGAAGAAGAAGAAGAGGCAGAAGAAGAAGAAGAAGAAGAAGAAGAAGAAGAAGAAGAAGAAGAAGAAGAAGAAGAAGAAGAAGAAGAAGAAGAAGAAGGAGAATTTTTTTATTATCATTATTTTGTCTGAGGGTAGCTTTTGCTCTATTCCATCCTTCGTACTTACATTTAATGTAATCTCAGACAACGATAATGAGTATTCGAGTAGCTCTAAGATACATCATTTGCATACTAATTTTGTATGAAAAATACAGGCGATGTTACGCCTGAGTATCTTTTTGAAGAAGAAAGACTTCCGATTTTCAAAATGGCGAATAGTCGGGGCAGGATACTGACTGACAGATTTGGCAATCTCGACTACGCTGCTGACCCAATGTTTTGATCGCGGTGGCCCACTCTCCGGAAGCCAGATCTCTTCAGCAGAGGACTGCAGCTGTCTAAAGAGCAAACTTGACGGAAGCTGTCCCCAGAAACGGAATGTTTCAACCACTTTGTGTGGAAGAAGCGACACTTACAGTTAACTCAGTGGCCTTGCGCAAATATTTATCCAGCTGTGGTACTACCAGGTTGGGTAACAATCAAGTGAAAGCAGGATTGGCTCCGACTTCTCAGATTTTCCCTTAGCCACCGTATAGGGAGACAAAAATATTAACCTATTGCCCTTTGACAAGTATGTTGTAAAAGACGACAATTGTGCCTTTGTTGAAACTGGATTTGTTTGACCAAAATGCGCATATATCGCAGCCTAGCTAGAAACAATAAAACAGCGTGACAACCGCTTTTACAGCGTGAAACGCAGTAACAAAAAGACTTCAATAGCTCATATTGTGATTAATAAAAAAAAAATAAAAAAAATAATAAAAATCAGCTCATTTGGTGCAGGTCGTGATTAAAATCAATTCTACTCGGCAATCACATTAACCTGCTCACATCGGCATTAAATCCAATAATACTGATTTTATCTGATATGCAGATGGTGTGTTTATTAATTCATTGCAGCTTAAATTTTTTCATCCCAAGCAGTGTGTAACGTGTGTTTAGCTCTTCTTTGAACCCAGAGTTTACATCCGGTGAACGCTAGAGCTGAGATGAGTTGAGCTCATTCAAGAACCGACATGACAATACTCGGGGCATTTTCATAAGCAATCAGTCCCCTTCTTTAGCAGTAAGCGCAGAGTTCCAATACAAACGGTGCTTGTAGACCTCTGTCTTGCCTTTTACTGTAAGTGTCGAGTAACGTAACGTATTGGCCAGATCCACTCGTCACTCGCCGCTGCATCACTTTCACCAGGACTGTGGTGATCCGTCTGCCCCTCCTAATGTTACATGTTCTCCCACAATGCCCTAGCTACGTCTGCCTTGTCGTGCATCAGTATTCCCCCAAGTTGGGCAGAGCCAGCCAGCCTGTCTGCTTGGCCATTTCCTAACACTTTGGCCTACCCCGGAGAAAAGATCCAGACAATGCTCCTCACACGCTAAGGAGAAGAAGAACCTGAATGACCTGGAAGCCCTAGGTCAGTTTAAATAATCCATCTAGCTGTAGATTTGACCTCACTACCTTCGGGCTGACAAACAAGTTTCTATCCGCTGCGCTTCCGCGACTCCTATTATTTGATACTGGAACGTTAATAAGCATATTAAGCAGCAAATGAGAGGGTGGGGGGGGGGGGGGGGGGGGGGGGGGGTGGGGGGGGGGTGGGGGCTTTTGTCTCGTTCTGTGATTTCAGTTATCCTGTGACCCGGGGATCAAGCTCCCATTGACAAGAGACACAAATACAATGGACTGACTAAATGTCACTTCCGAAGACCTGGCAAGCGTTGCTGATGGAAATACGTTGTAAACCAGCCGCATGATCCGAACTTTATCGAAAGCAATTATCATGTTAATAACCTCGATCAATGCCTCCTTTCTAACTTCAACTGCTTCAGCTGAATAAGAAAACTATGGAACATCTGAAAACACTGAAATTGTGTATTGTGTATTGGACCAAAAGGCGTAGAAATTGCAGCCTAATTGTAAACCACAAAACAATGTCTCAAAAGACCTTTTAAGGGCAAAGGCAGAAGAAGAAGAAGAAAAAGAAGAAGAAGAAGAAGAAGAAGAAGAAGAAGAAGAAGAAGAAGAAGAAGAAGAAGAAGAAGAAGAAGAAGAAGAAAAGAAGAAGAAGAAGAAGAAGAAGAAGAAGAGGCGAAGGAGGAGGAGGAAGAAGACGAAGAATAAGAAGAAGAAGGGCACACTAAGAAAAAGAAGAAGCAGAAGAATAAGCAGAAGCAGAAGAAGAAGAAGAAGAAGAAGAAGAAGAAGAAGAAGAAGAAGAAGAAGAAGAAGAAGAAGAAGAGCAAACGCAGAAGAAGAAGAAGAAGAAGAAGAAGAAGAAGAAGAAGAAGAAGAAGAAGAAGAAGAAGAAGAAGAAGAAGAAATAGAAGAAGAAGAAGAAGAAGAAGAAGAAGAAGAAGAAGAAGAAGAAACAACAGCAGCAGCAGAAAAACAAGAAAAAAGGAGGAGGTCCTTGATTCTCAGGGCTTATTATAATCACAAACACACCACTTAACGACATAGCGACCAGGATTTCAAAACTGATGTATATGTTAAACACTTATGTAAGATAATTGAAACTTAAGGGATGTCCGACTATTTGACATAAACTTTTTGAAGAGTCTGCTTGTAAATTGCCTTCCTATTGTGACATGTTTTAAACAGAACAGCCCCCGTGTAGGTACCACAGCCCTATTGTTAGGAAAACAAGCATAGTAAAAAAAAAGTTAGTAAAGGACCCTTTTCCACACCTTCAGGCATATAGGGCTAGACCTATATTTTATAGACCAATCGGCACAAGATGGGTGATGTGGTCAGCATCTCGCCGGCCACCTCTACTTCCCAGGACTGCACCCGGTACCCACTTAAGGCTGGGTCGACCTGGGAGCCAAAGCCATTTTTGAAAAAAGTCCGGCTCCGCCAGGGAGCGAACCCACAACCTTCCGATCTGCGTCGATAATTGATAACTTCCTTCAAAGTCTGAGTGCATCTGCCTGAGAGGCAAGGAACCAACAGTGCAATACAGATGAGTCAGAAATGTAATATGGATGCGCACGCAACACTCAGGTTCTGGAACAGGACTACAGCCAAGAAGTGGATGAGCAGCTAGAACTTTCCCGCCAGTGTTTACAGCGAAGAAGAAGAATAAACAGAAAAGAACGTTGCGTAAAATGTTTCAAATAAAAAGAATATTGCTGCTATGGAAATAAAGAATAATGTAGTTGGTAGTGCTTTGAAGTTCACGTTCCAATAACAAAGTGCTCTTAGAAGGAGATAATCCCATCGTGGTCACTACAGCTTTTAATACTTTTTGGTCCAGTATGACTGGATATGTTGGTGTCTGTGGCTAAGGCGTTGCGCTTCATAATGCCAGGGTGCGGGTTCGATCCCAGCTGCGGGTCTTGCGTTTTGGTTTCGACAGTGGTATCGAAAAGTCGAGCGTGCAGGGAGCAATGGCAAACTACTGGACGTAAATTTTCCTAGAAAAACCACAACAGCCAATGCTGGGGTTGGTTCTGCAGCGTCCTGTAAAGAATAAGCAACTAACATAACATATGACTGGATATTTTGGTCAAATCAAGCGCCACGACGGATTTAAAAAATAATAACAGAACGCATAGTACCAGGAAGCAGGGGCAGGGGCGGCTTCCGGGGCTCACCCAGCCTCTAGGAAATGGGTACCAGAGTTGACACTCTGGGGTAAATGGAGGAACATTGTTGTAGCTACAGAGTTACGTGCGAACGGCGACACAGGCTGACAGTTCTAATCAGCTGTCCATACTGGTGGCAGAACCAGTGTTTATAACCGTGTGCAATGCCGCTGGTTCACATCTTTCGACCTTACCTGTACTTTTAGTTCGGTTTTCTAATTGCTGGTTCATTGACTCAGCGCAGTGCACGAACTCCGTTGCAACGGAAGGATGCTGAAATACTTTTTGGATAGATTTCTAACTCAAAATTTTGCCCAGGCAGCGCCGTTAGGCTACTCGTTTTCGATTTCCAACTGCTAAGGTATTTTTTTACGTGCACAACAATACAAACGGGCGTCCGGTCTTACTACCCAGAGATAAGGAGAATTAATAGAAGTCAATGTGAAAAAAATCCAGGCCTTCACCGGGGTTTTAACCCAGGACCTCCAGCACTCCTGGCGGATGCCATACCTCGAAACGACTAGCCCCCCCCCCCCCCCCACCCCCCCTCCCTCGATAAAAGGTTTTGAGAGGCAACGACATCCGGCCAAAGAACGAGATGGTGTGACTTTCGTGAATAGTACCGGCAATTCTAAAAATTATAAATGATACATTTTTCTCTATGACTATAAAATAAAGTACGGGTCACATGACATACCTTCGAAAATAAGAGAGGTTCCCGCAAATCTCAGCAGATTGAGAACCCCTGGTTTACCGGCTTTGACCTGTTGACAAGAATTCTAAGACCGTGAGAATGTTGTCTGAAAGTTCAACTACTTCAGCTACACACGCAGGCGATGAGTGGTGAGAAATGTATCATCATTAGTTGACTGGCCCGTCTGTTTAGTATCTGTTCACATCGCCGCTGGCACGCTGACTTACTGTGTAGTGTAACATTCTCTGAAAGTGTATATAAGATAGTGCATGTTTGGGGTTTGATGTGCGCATGTTTGGAAGGATAAATTGAGTGCATTTTGTGGATTCTATTCTGCAGTAATAGCAGTCTTGGCAAATGCAGCTATCAACAGTAATAAGAAAAGATAGTTAGTATTATATTGGACACATAATGAGAAGAACAGTCTGGTGAGAGTAATGCAGCTAGGAGTGACAAGGGGATCTGGCCGATTCGCGACGCTCAGAGGAAAGGCAGGACGGACGTATAATCAGAATTGTTCTGGCACCATTGATATTGGAACTCTGTGCTGGACTTGGGGACGGAGCCCTTATGGGAATGCCCCGAGTGCTGTGATTTCAGTTCTTGAATCAACTCATGAGAAGAGTCGGACAGGGAATCACAAAGCAGGCAGTGAGTGAGCGAATGAGTGAGCCGGCCAGTGTATGAGCGAGTGAGTGACGTTCAAAGCCACCAGGACCGCGCAGCAGGGATTAACATCCGCTGACACACAATGCCACAATGCGGATGAAAATCCCCCAGGTGCAAATCCCAGAAACCCGGTTCAACCTTTAGGTTTTATTAGGGCTTCTGACTAAAGCCGGGGATGGGACTTAAAAAAAAAGAGTAAGGCAACAGCAGCAGGCAGTGAAATGGGAAATGAATGAAATGAGGGAACGTGGGTGTACAAAAGACACCCTAAAACAAATGCTATTGAGAGAAGCCGAAGTTCTGGACTGGATTCCGTTCATGATATCGAAAGATTGAACAGGATATAAGGGTAAAGGGGGCGGGGGACTAGACTAGAGCCTTATGTAACTTATAAAGACACGACAAGATGTTGGATGAAACAAGTGTGGATTTTATGGCGAAGGCACTAGAAATAACAATTGCTGTGTAATAAATTGTTGAAAAAGTCTTTATATTATAGAAGTGACAATCAGAATATTATACGGAGCTTTTGAACTTTTTTTTTTTTTTTAATCGATCACCGGCTGTGAATTCCAGTGGAAGGTCCAGGATAATCGTCCGCTTGGACTTTTGGCTTTCACCTGGACCTGATTTTTGCGTGTACAACCGTTTTTAATTTCCCTGCCTCCTGGGCAGCTGACCTCCGACTTCGAAGGAAAATCAACAAATGAGATTACAATTACATAATCTAACATTTACAGGAATGCAACTTTGAGTGTACCTTGTTTTCCCTTGCTTGCCATGGTGTATAAGTAGATTCTACACAGTATTCAGGCAGTTGCAAATTCCATATCACTTATTGCAATTCAAAGTTCGTAGAAGCCGCCATTTTGAAAAAGTCAACCAGGCTCCAGGTTCGATAACCGCAAAAGCGCTTTTGAACTGAAATGCTACAGAAAGGTTCTTGGAATACCCTGGATCAGGAATCATCATAATCATCATCATCAATTTGAATTGGCCAAGCTAAGTCGCTGCCTAGGGAGCTAACCCCTTCTAGATAACATGTTATGGCTGTGTTCCTGCTCTTTTTTTTCATTGTGCGTTCCTTAATATTATAGCTCCCATGTCTGCCGTGATAGGTTTTCTGCGTGTTATCTGCAGAGCCGTCATCTTAGTGCTGATTGGTGCTTCGTGTGTTGCTGGATTATATGATCTCTGCCACTGGTTGCTGTCCTCTGTTTCATTCTCATAGTGTATCTGCTATACTGATAGCTCTGTTGAAGTCATCATGGAGTGAAAGAAAAACTCGGCTACATAAACGTCAATGAACAGCATCTGGCTCATCCCAAACAGCTGAGGTATTTTGGACATGTCAACCGCCATGGTGGTCTGGGGAGAACAGTGATGAAGGTTGCAGTTTCCAAAAAACCTCCGAGAATGTGGATACAGGACAGGGAAGATGAACTGGCTATGAAAGCACATAGGGCTGGAAAATTACCTAGATAAAGAGAGACTTTTAGGGGTGCCGTGAATAGAGCGACGTTAATGATGATGATATTATACATTGTTGAGACTTGCTAAGTATTAATGCCATTGAAATAGACTGAGATATAAATAAACACATATTGATCGGCGCTCAAAGAAAGTAGAGGGAAAAAAGCCTACCAGACAACATACAACATAAAAGATAAAGTGGTCACTTCTTCTTCTTCTCCAGCATTCCTTGAGGTTCATTGCTGCAGGTATCACACGCCTTTATTGATCTCTCTGGTTGGCCTTCTCTTTCCAGTTAGGACACCAAGTGTTTGCAGGTCTGTGGCAAAGTGGTCACATTGAGTCCAAATTTGTATTTTCTCTACGCTTGGAATGCCTCGCAGCAGCAGAGGAAGAAAAGATATCTGGAACGGGCCCTCTGTACGCTTTGTATAAGTACTTTTCAGTGTCTGTGATATTTCTGCGGTCTATATTTTGAGTTTTCGACATCTGGATCCGTTACTGCTGTACATGTATAACCTTGCTTTCTGCGATGCATCGATGCAAGTCTTGTTACATGGCAAAACCACATTCGAACTTGTCCCCTCAAAATGACACTAGCGCCACGTTGAAGAAACAAGTGGCTTTTCGCGAACAACTAGATAATCTCTAATTTCGCTATTATATTCTTGGAATGGCAATCAGTACCGTTGAGTGTATTTTTAATGGATACGTTGTGGAGGTACAACTTTTGACAGATATCAACATAAAATGAATGGGAGCAAACATAATTAAAACAGCCACCCGATAGTCCAGTAACATAATTTTAAAAAGGCGGTTACGCTGGGCGAAACGAAAACACAACATACACACCACTATTACAACCAGCGCTGAGAAATTTCCTACCCCCTCACTGAACACCCACCAAATCTTTAATCAGATAAGTGTATATAAAAGCGAAGTAGTAAACGGTAATTTGCCTATAGTTCCTGGTCACGATGTTGTTTGTTCTGGTACAATTATATTAACCCCCCCCCCCCCCCACGGGATTTAAATCTTAACGGTATACATTAGATGCGGGTCTATGGAACCTTTTATTAGATGGGATCAAACAGAAGCAGGTCCAACAAACCCTATTCAAACGTACTACCATTATACGTAAGGCAACAGCAGCAGGCAGTGAAATGGGAAATGAATGAAATGAGGACATCCTAAAACAAATGCTATTGAGAGAAGCCAAAGTTCTGGACTGGATTCCGTTCATGATATCGAAAGATTGAACAGGATATAAGTGTAAAGGGGGCGGGGGACTAGACTGCGAGCCTTTTGTAACTTATAAAGACTCGACAGGATGTTGAATGAAACAAGAGTGGATTTTACGGCGAAGGCACTAGAAATAACAATTGCTGTGTAATAAATTGTTGAGAAAGTCTTTATATTATAGAAGTGATAATCGGAATATTATACGGAGCTTTTGAACTGAAATGCTACAGAAAGGTTCTTGGAATACCCTGGATCAGGAATCATCATCATCATCATCTCATCATCAATTTGAATTGGCCAAGTTAAGTCGCTGCCTAGGGAGCTAACCCCTTCTAGATAACATGTTATGGCTGTGTTCCTGTTCTTTTTTTCATTGTGCGTTCCTTAATGTTATAGCTCCCATGTCTGCCGTGCTAGGTTTTCTGCGTGTTATCTGCAGAGCCGTCATCTTAGTGCTGATTGGTGCTTTGTGTGTTGCTGGATTATATGATCTCTGCCACTACTGCTACAACAACAACAAAAAACACCTGCTGGGTAACACTATAGCAAGAATGTCCTTGTTTTGGACCCCACAGGATCAATGGGAATAAAGGCACACACACACACACACATTCACACTCGCTAAAATACACACACACACACACAGAGAGAAAGGGGGTGATTAGAGGAAGTTAAAAAGAGATGTGGAGGAGAAGTGATCTGCTGGCGATGATATTGATAAGATGACTTGACGATAGTTGGTTTAAGACCTGTGCTTGATTAGGGCATAAAGGAAGAAGGAGGAGGAGGAGGGCGGAGGAGGAAGAAGAAGAAGAAGAAGAAGAAGAAGAAGAAGAAGAAGAAGAAGAAGAAGAAGAAGAAGAAGAAGAAGAAGAAGGGTTTCCCTGTGTCAAACTACTTTGCTTACTATGTCATATTTTAAAGAGGCATGACGTCAGGTTCCATTCTCATATTCGACTTGTTTTCAGTAACCATTAGAGTCAGATGCTAAATAACGATTCGGTGACAGCCTAGTCTTGGTGAATCGCCCCGAAATCAAATTCCCTGGCGACACGGTAGACGAGCATTTGGAAAACATGCAGACATTTCAGACACAACTGTCGTGAGCGTTGCTCTCCCAAAAGTCAAGTTCACGCGCGGGTCACGCCACTTTTCTGTGCGGCTCCTCAAACTCAGTCAGCGCTGTGTGTACGTCATGGCACGTCTGATTTTGTTGGCTGTGTGACTGTGAGAGTGACAAGTGAAAGCTGTCATTTCTTTCCTGGGTGAGGCGTTGGAATATTCAGTTGGAATAGCCGTTTCTCTCTCACGCTTGCTGTGGTTGAAATTTGTTATTTGTTGGTAAGTTCGGTGGTTATGTTTTCTCTTGTTATTTTCACCGGTGCTACAGAACCTGTACACTGTGTTGTGCTTTTTTGGACTCAGACTTGACTTAGAATAAGAACGGAGCACTTATGGGTTACACCGGTGTGCCATGCTGTTGGTCCGTTGTTCAAACCTCTCTTTTTTTGTAAATAATCTTTGTATTTTTGTTTCTGAGAGAATAATGGTTGTGTTGGCTAATTACTTTTGGGGTCACTATGACTTCTTCCTCGCTGTTTATCTGCCTCTCTGAGTGTCTCTTGCTGTATGTCTGACAGTATGTCCACCTTTCTGTATCTCTTTCAGTCAGTCCCTGTCCTCTTCCTCCCATCTGTCCATTCTTCTTCTCTCAATCCGTTCTTTCATATCCTAATTTCTCCCTTGTCTCTCCCTTCTTCCCCTCTACATGCTTCTCTGTTTGCATCTCCCTAGCTATATATATATATATATATATAAATATATATATATATATATATATATATATATATATATATATATATATATATATATATATATCTTCCATGTTTATGCACATAGGACGGATTTAATGGGCGTATATCCGCGCCTACAAGGGCTCTCAAATATCACCGTGTTAATTAGGATACTGGCTATCCTCCTTATAACGGCCACATATTATGGCGGCTAAAAACAGGGCCTTAGTCACATGTATCTCCCGCGCCGCTGGGACTCACCAGCAAAGCTGCAGGATATGCGGAAGCTGCTGCTCGTGAGTCGCAGCCATCTAGTTTAGCTCCGTGCCGCGCGTAGCGGCGCAGTCGAAACTCTCGGCGGTGGCGGTATAGTCGCCGTTAGCAATTTACATGTGACTGAAGCCCTGTCAGGGTGTGTTTTTGACCGCCATAATATGTGGCCGTTATTCGGAGGATAGCCAAATACTTTTATTTGTCAATTTGGATGTTAATTGTGACAATTAATGATGTTTTATATCACATTAAGCGCAGAAATATATTTCCTAAACATGCAAATCTCAACCAAAGCTGCGGTTGTGTGTCGATGCATGTGTATATGCATGTGTATGCGTGCGGTGTATGTGCGTGCGGCGTGTGTGTATGTGTTGGTGTGCTGACATTCAGCGAATATTGTTTTGAGGATCTCGCTGTCTGCCTTTACTCCCAGCATCAGCCAGTTGGTTGCCTTTGTATGTGTGATCCAGTTACAGTGTGCGGGAGTGCACGCTATATCCGGTCAAAACGCCTGTGCACTCATCCTGTATCCTGGCCTGTATAAGGATGTTGATTACCGTATGCCTGTTTACAGCTAAGCTGCGTAATTGCCTCCTTTAAGTTGATGTATCTGATATTTCTGTTTATTACTGTGTTTTTTTTTTAAGTTGCGTATCCTTTGCAGGACGTTGCAGAACCAAACCCAGCATTTTTTGGCTGTTGTGGTTTTTCTAGGCAAATTTACGTCCAGTAGTTTGCCATTGCTTTCTGTGCGGTCTGCTTCTCGATACTACCGTCGAAACCAACGCGAGGCGCAGGGCCCGCAGCTGGGATCGAACCCGGCACCCCGACATTACGAAGTTTACTACTGTACATGCTTGAAAATGAATAGTTTCCAATATTTCTGTGAAATCACTCAGACCCTAAACGTACACGCTCCTGTCCCCACCCCTCCCCCTCTTATACGTAGTCATTTTGTTGGTTCAGAATGGTTTCTCTATGAGCGCTTTTCCGATAATCTTTTGTTACCAGATGTACCAAAGCTGGGTACTATATTTTTTGCGTACCCCTGACGTCACAATGACGTCACAGGAGACATTCCCAATAAATTCTAGGGTGTTCAGGTTGTGGTTTCTTGCCAAAGCTGTTGTGCTTCCTGTGACCCTTGACCCCTGTCCGCGCCTTCAGGGGTATTGGACTTACAGTGATTGATCTTTTATAAACCAATCGGCACTTGGTGAGGGATGTGGTCAGTTAACATCACGCAGGCCTCCAATACTTCTCATGACTTCACCTGCTACCCATTTAAGGCTTGGTCATTTTTTTAAACCCAACTGCTTCGGATTTGAACCCACAGCCTTTAGATCCGAAGGCGGACGTCTAACCGCTACCCCAAGGCTGTGTCTATAGGGACAAAGGCAAAATGTTAAGTGAAGTGCCCTTTTCGGTCTGTTGACAACGTGTTGTTGTAAGGAAACTGAAATTGGGTCTTTAATTAAGAATGTCAATATTTGGAGCCTGTGTCTCCTAACGTTCTACTGTAAACATTTTGTTTCATTTTGTAAATACCTTGTGTATATCCCCTTATAAGGTCAATATAGTCCTGAAAACCATAAGGATGTTTAACTGTAGAATTGTAGCTATACAAACCCCGAGAAATGTTTTAACTTTCAATCTTTAAAAATTAAAACTAAGAGAGAATAAACATGCACTAATATCTTTTATAATAGTTAATTATAATTTAGATCGTTTATGTTTGCACATATTTCTTTCTTTTCTTTTTTGTTTTAAATTTTAAATTGCCAATAACAACAAATCCCATTCATTTTTAAACTCTTCTTCCATTATTCCACTGCAGTAGTTTTTTTTTTTTTTTTTAAACATTTAGGTTTTCTGCTGTAACCATTATATCAGCTAAAATGTAGGATCTCCAAGCATAGGTGCTAGAACATGGAAGCTCAGACACCTTGAGGGTCCCCCACCCCCATTTTTAGTGGGTTTGGTTGAACAACCCCCTCCCCCCCCCCCCAAAAAAAAAAAAAACACACACACACAAAATGACTGAAGGAAAGAGAGAGAAAAGCATACAGTAATACAACTGGAAGGACAAATTCAGTAGATACACGGTCATCAGAGAGTGTACAACCAAGATAGAGAGAGAGAGAGAGAATGACAGGAAGTGTTAAGACACAAAACATTTCATCTGTGTGTGTGTGTGTGTGTGTGTGTGGTGTGAGAGAGAGACCGTAACGGACTGTGGCAAGTGTAAGGAAGAGATGAGTAGGAAAAGACTAGTGGCTGAAATAGTATTAAGCAACATGAAACAGCTTATTGGCATCTGTAAGGTTATGAGTTAAAACCATGGCTTCCATCTTGAAAAATCGTTTACTTGGTTTACACACACACACACACACACACAAATGACAAAGCTGTTTTAGCAAACAGTTATTTAATATCCATCGCTAGGATAACAGGCGATTTGGTTTATATAATAAAACAAAAGTCATTCGATTGAGGCTGCACAAACAACGTTGATAAGATGAAGCGTGTAGTTATAATGTGAGCTTTTGAAAAAAATTATCTTATAGATGAATATGAAGAAAATTTCTTGCAAAAGAAACCTCCCTCCCCCCCCCACCCCACCCCCACCCTCTCTCTCTCTCTCTCCTCTCTCTCTCTCTCTCTCTTAACACACTCCCACTCATACCATAAAAAAGCAGAAAACAGACAGTGTAACACTTCCTAAATTATATGAAGACCAGATACAAACGGTACTCTTGCCACGTGAAAAGACACAGCTGCTACTGAAAGGATTTCTGGGAGGTGAAGGGGAAAGCGAAAGCGAAATAAATGTGCACTACTAAAAAGAAAACTATCTGCTGGTGGACACAATCTAGAGACTAGAAGTAGTTACCCTCCTTTGCAGAACTTTGCAGAACCAACCCAAGTATTGTGTGGGCTGTTTTTGATTTCACTAAGCTTCAGTAGTTTTCCTTGGCTTATCGAAAGGTCGGCTTTCGACACCACCCCTACCCAACGCAAGGCGGTCTGCTGCCAAATCCCCAGCAGCTTGGATCGAACTCAGCACCTCGGAACCCCTAAGCAGAAGCCTGAATAAATGGATCATGAAGACCGTATAGAGCGCGGAGACTCGCTATAGCCGACATTTTACTACAGAAGGTAAACGATGACGATGAAGGTGATGATGATGGTTCCGTCTAGTCTATATAATTTGTATATAAAGCTGCGCTCAATTCCGTTATCGCAACACGTGGGAGTTTACAGATAGCACATTTAACCAAGCAGTTCTTTAATCGTGAGCTATTCAGCCGTGAGCGATAACGCTTCAACGTCTGGGTATGGAACCTGTAAGCATGGGCTATTTTAGCATTCCAAAGTTAACAGTGGCTAGCGAGTTCTACCTGGGGATCACACACGCACGCACACACACGCACGCACACTCACACGCACGCACGCACACACACACACGCACGCACGCACGCACACACACACACGCACACAAACACAGGAAAAGGGGAACATAATAGTTGGGGGCATTCTGTTTGTTTTTCTTATTTTAATGAGATTTCAGACTGTTCTTCTGCTTCTTCTTTCGTCTTAATTTTTTGCCTCAAAGCATTGCAGATAGGACTTATATGTAGTTTCCAGTCTTTTTGCTAGCTGTGTTCATGTCATATTGCAGTGTCTCTTTTACTCCGTCCACCCATCTGTTGCAGTGTTATTGAGTAGTAATGTAAAGGATCTTTTTTATATATATATATACCAGTGCCGCATTGGGCAAATGACGCTAGATTTCGACTTTGATGCATATTTCCAACTCCTTCAATGTTAACCAGTCAAAGTACAGACTCCACACAAGAGACATAACAGGCTGAAATATTACATGTTTAATACACTAGGCTTTGGAGATACTTATGAATGCAACCATAGATTTGAATTTGTAAAATGATTAGTGAAATTTTGATGCATAAATATAAAAAAAAATCACGAGTTGCTGGTCAAATGGTTAAGAATGCTGGGTTCTCATGCAGAGACACAAGTTCGAATCCTCGACAAAATCTATGTTGATTTTTTTTTTCTGTCAGAGGCAAAAATAAAATCCTAACCTGCACAGTCCATGGCGACAGTACTAGACAGGTGGTCCTTAAATTCTCAGACTCAAGGACCCGCTGCCTACACTGCAAAAGTAGTAAATACGGACAACAGTGGCAGTTGTTTGTCTTTATATCCAAGATAAGCAGAGCATATAAATTTGTTTGGCTTTTGCCAACATTTTTTTCAGGGCAAAACTATGGAGATATCAGCAAAGACAGGTTTACGGATAATTTCTTTTAATCAGAAGGCCACATAAATATGTATAAAGAAAAAGATCATCAACATTATTATTCATTCTCACACAAATAGTTAATTTTATTAATTTAAATATAATTTTACGCAACTGTTTCCTTTCAGATACAAGCAGGAGTTATCTTGCCCACATCATTTAACAGCAAAAGTTATTTGCCCTTGTATCTGCACTCTGATTTTATAACATTAAAAGATAACTCAGTTATAATGGGAGGAAAAAGCAGCAAGCAAAAAAGCAAGAAAAACAAAACCGAGGAAGGAGAAAATGTAGAAGGGCAAGCTCAGGAACAGACAGAGGAACCAAAGGAAGTAGATGGTGGTGAAGCATCAGCAGCAGCCGAGAATGCAGCTGAAGGTACAGAAGCAGCAACTGAGAAGTTAGGGGAAGCTTCAGAAGTAACAGAGAAATCGGGTGAGACATTAAATGCAGCAGAGGCATCACAGGTCACTTCAGCATCGCCAGCAAAGTCAGAAAAAGTTTCATCAGCAGAAAAATCAGAAGAAACACCAGCGGCATCAACAGTTGAGACATCAGATGGAACTTCAACAGCAGCAAAATCAGATGATGGAAGTTCATCAGTAGTTGTAGGACAAGCTGATGAAAGTGGATCAGCAAAGGTATGGATCCATAATTTTTTCCATGAGATTTGTTTAGAAAACAGACATTGTATTCGTCCATGAAGTAGTTTAACTAAACAGAAATCATAGTTTAAAATTTATTTAATAATCAAAACAGAAGACTCATTTCCATGTCTTGGGGCATACTGGGCATAATTATAGACATATTCCAAACATGAGACTGATCACACCTCCCACTGAGGGCCAACTGCTATAAATGATCTAGGTCTAACACCATATGCCCAGTTTGATCTTCTTCTTCTGTAATCCTGTTGTGTTCTTCAGTGTCAGTTTGTGAAGAGGGTTTGTTCTGTGTGGATTTTTGGCCCCATTGTGGAGAACACAAGAATAGACTAACTGCCTCCCCTTCAAGCATGTTGCAGGAGTTGTCGAATTGGGAGCTTCCTTCAAAGGTGGGGTGCATTTGCCTGAGAGGCAGGAAACCAACAGTCTGCATACAGATAAGCCAGATCTATAAAATGGATATATGCATGTGACATTCAGGTTCTTGAATAACACTTAAGTCCAGGGGTGGACAAAAACCATAACTTTCAGCTGAGTTTACACGCAGTGAAAGTTAAAAAGAAGAGGTTTCAGGTGCGAGCCTTGGTATATGCTAGATAAATGTTGGTATTTATGGCCTTGGATATTCCTTCTATCCATTGCTTGTGTGGTCAACCTCTGTTTCCATTATGTCTAAGTGACAGAGCTCTCTGTGGTGCAATATCTGGTGGTAGTGTTGACACATATCTAAACTATTTAATCTGTTGTCCCTGGATGTAATTAAATACCGTTTTTTTTTCCCCTGAACTTGTTTCTGATATCGTCATTATCGTCATTTCTGATTATGTTTCTTCTAGTTACAGATAGGATTTATTATAGACATTTCATTTCTGTTGTTTCAGTTTTTCTTTTTTCCTTTTATTTTTAATGTCCACATTTGGCACCGTTAACACAGTGTTGTTAAAAATACTGTATTGAATAATATAAGTTTCTCTTTTCATATTAATTGTGACATGTTTGTTCTGCAAAATGTGCAACTTCTGTCCAATTATTTGATTTGCTTTATTAAATCTGTGATCTAACTCAGCTTCCATTTTTTTCTTTGGATCATATTATGTTTCCTAGATACTTGATCTTTTGCTTGCTAGAGTTGTTGGTTATGTGTCCATGGCATAAAACAGGTTTTTATTTTTCCTTTACTAACATAGAGACCAACTTACACTAGGCAGGTAAGGTGGTCAATACAATGCCAGAAACCATTATTATGTCTCAGAAAGTACTTATTTTAGGTTGGATGGACACTATCTAAAGCCCATATACGAAAATCACCACCTGCAAGATGAGGTGCCTAAGAAAAGCGTTAATAATGAAACTATCAGGCAAACTGTAAGAACGACACCTTGTACTAGTTTTATTGAGAAACAGCAGATAAAGTGGTTTGGCCATCTTGTTAATGCAGCAAAATCAAATACCATCACAAGCACTACATCTCAGAAGATCAGTTACAAGAGCAAAAGGACAGCTGCAGAAAATATGGATCGACAACATTAAAGACACTCTACGCCTTCACGGCAGGACAATAGCCAGTGGCAGCTAACGTGCATTGGATCGCAAATAATTCCTCCCCATGACGCTTAATGGCAGAAGTGGTTTATGATGATGATGATGATTTTAGGTTGGGCCAACCTGCAGCTTAGGAATAATAGTCCTACAGGTCATCAAGGAACAACTAATGAAGTGGTTTGGACACCTAACAAGAATGCTCTAATACTGTCTCCAACAGCACACCACATTGAAACCTTACAACAGGTATAGAGCGAGAGGAAGACCTCAGAAAATATGGAGTGATGGTGTGTAAACCCGCTTTACCGAACTAAAATTTCAATCATAATATTGCCTGCTTCGTGACAGAGTTATCAACGAGCATTACTCTCCCCCCCCCCCCCCCCCCCCCCCCTAAATGAGCTTTAGTTTTTCATAATTTTCTTGAGAGAAGGTTATTTTTTGTTGTACCATTGTGATTTCTCAATCCTTTGTGAACTTTTACCTCAAAAAAATCCAAGGACAACTGCATACATACTAGTTGCTCTAAGGTGTATCCATTCTTTGATCACATTGTGAGAGGGCGACAGCTGGAAAATGTGTTTGTAACAGTAAAGTTGGAGGGGGAAAGAAACAGGATAGACCAAGAAAGAATTGTTGGAACAGTCTGGTATCATGGTATAGACGAACATTTTTATCAGAAATGATTGAGACAGAAGGTTATGGACAGACATAATGATGGTCAGTGCCTCGTAACATGTACTGTAAGTTGTAATGTGGTAAACCAAAACGTTTATCTGTATTCAAAGCAAGCTGGAATGTTTTACCAGCTTCCCTTATTCCATAACTATGATTTTTTTTATTAGTGACCTAATATTTCCTGTGTGTTGTGCCTTTTCGCATAGACTTGTTCTCATAATCATGTTGTAAAGGGTAAATAACACTGTTGACAATGTTTATGATAACTTATTTTTGATAATGTCATTTTTATTTAATTGTATGTTTTTTTTTTTAATTTGTGAATATTCTTTGCCTTCCAGGTTGAAAGCACTACATCAGTACCTGAATCAAACAGTGGTGAGGCTACAAAAGAGCGTGAAGAGACAACTGCTTTATCAGAGTCAGTGCATTCATCTGCAACTGTGAGTGAGCCAGCACCTGAAGTAGAATCCCCTGAAAGCACACCACAGACCACTGAGGAACATGAGAACATTTCATCAGAGGTGCCAGTTATAGAGAACAATCAAGAACAGCAAACTAGGTCAGGAACACGTGAAGAATCAGCAGAAGAGAAGAATGAGGAGACAGTAGTTGAAAACAAAGAAGAACCAGCCCAGGATGATGAGCCAGCCAAAGAAGAGGTGAAGGATAAAACAGTCGATGAAGAGTTGGTCACAGAAGAAGCTCCAGCGGAGCCACCCAAAGAAGAGGAGCCAGAGAAACCTGAAGAACCTGTTGAAGAACTTCCGCCACCACCACCAGCAGAAGGGGAAGATGATGCAGCATCTGGTGATGTCCAAGTAAAACAGGTGCAAAATAGCTTTAAACAATCTTCAAAGCTTGCCAAAACCATAAATAAGGCCAGGGTTATTCTGCCCTTTACCTCATCTAGAAGCAAAAATGTAAGTTATAACAAAAGTCCATATTCTTGCCATATGTTGCACAGCTCTCCAGGATGTGCTTTTATGCACTTGGCAATAACTGGTCACTCAATGATGTTGTAACTCTGTGAGGTAAATAGTTAGGGTGTTTCTAAAGATGCATTATAAAGTAAGCGCAGGAAAAAAGGTTTTCTTAGTTCTCTTAGTTGACTAATTTGTCACAATCTGTAATGAAAACTTTGCTCTAGTGTCTTTGCACATTTGATGTGTGCTGTAGTGTCTTTGCACATTTGATGTGTATAAAGCTTAACAGAAAATGTTTTCTCACAGTTCTCTTTATTGAATAGTTTGTCACAATCTGCAATTAAAACCTTAATGCACCGGTGTCTTTATACATTTGATGTGTCTAAAGCTTGAGAGTAAACATTTTCTCACAGTTCTCTTTATTGAATAGTTTGTCGCAGTCTGCAATGAAAACCTATATGCTTCAGTGTCTTTACACATTTGATGTGTCTAAAGCTTGATAGAAAATGTTTTCTAATTTATCATCATGATCATCATCATTCTGTGTATCATTGGGTCACCAGTTTCTGTTTACTGTCAGATCTGCAGTCTCCCCCTTTGATGGTCACATGCAATTGACTTCACGACTGCATGCCTAAGACCTACCTAGTCCATCAAAATTATGTAATCAGGTCTTTCTTGGCCTGCCTCTTCCCTTCTTACCTCTACTGAGTCATGTTCTGTTATTTTTGGGAGGCATTTAAGTATTATTACAAGTCCGTACCATTGCATTTTCTGCTTTTTTTTTTCTTCATAATTACTGGTTTATTATCTTACATGTCTAATAGATAACAGTGTTTATTTCAAGCCAGCTATGTTTTAATCACTACCTTTTGCAATCTAGTTAAGTTATTTGAATGACATCTGAAGAATAGTTTAGGTAAAGTTTTTTTTTTCTTGGAAATCCTGTTCTGAAATATTCTAGTCTTTCCTTGTCTGCATAATGCCCTTTCATTGTCACAGAGTAAATAATAGATTGTTTGTAAATTTTTGATAATGCAGCATACTGTTGTATCCTTTCACTGCACATTTAAATATAATAACTTTATTCTGCTTGTGTGATTATTACTGAAAATAGCTTGTATCTGACCAAACACTAATCTTGTCTGTGCACCAACAAACATTGTAATCAGCTAGTAAATACACACATTTGATACACTGAACACTTTATTGAAATTCACATGATAATTATCTGATATAATTGTCATCTCTGTATCAAAGATTGCCTGTAATAAATAGTGCTCCGTCCCCATCTTCAGCAGCAAGTGCAGAGTTCGAGTACCAATAGTGCCAGTAGCAGTCTGATTATATGTCCGTCTTGTCTTTCCTCTGAGCGACAAGTATCGGCCAGATCCCCTCACCACTCCCAGCTGCATCACTCTTCTGTAGTTGAGATAAGAACTGACATGGTACTCAGGACATTCCCATATGCACCATCTTCAGATCTTCAGCAACCTGCACAGAATTTCTGGGTAGTAAGATTTGACGCCTGTGTGTATTGTTGTGAACGTTAAAAAAATCCTTTGGCAGTTGGAAATGGAAAAGAGTAGCCTAACGGCGCTGCCTGGACAAAATTTGCAGTTAAAAATGTAGCCAAAGTATTTCAGGATCCTCGCCTGTGCAACTGAGTTCATTCACTGCATTGAGATTCTTCAGACTCACGCTTGAGTTAGAAGCAGAACGGAGCACTTATGGGTTGCACCCATGTGCCATGATGTTGATTCGTTGGAAAAAACATAAATGTATAAGATATATTGACATTTCATTGTAAGAGACAAAAACAGAGTGTTTACAATCTATAAAAAGACTCACATTGTTTTTCTGTATGGCTTTCTGTTAATCATTCTCGAAGAGTAGCCATTCTATGATGCACTAAAAATTATTATGCAACCAATTCCGATTCCAATTCCAGTTGTCCAACAAAAATTCCAAATTTGATCCTTTTTCAGCCGCCCGGAGGCCTGTTATATGAAGGAAGGTTCCTTGGCTGTCTTATTTGATTTCCTTTTATTTGTGGTGTGTAGTCACACCTGATAATTATGAAACCAGTGATCTAATCACTTATATTGTAACAGACAGACAGCATATGAGGATGAAAATGATTACATTACTACGAATTGAAAACAACTTGTGTAAACTATTAAATGTAAAAAAAAAAATTTAAAAAAAAAAAAGATCTGTTGTATTATGAATCCTAATAAAATCCTGTGTGCATTTGCTTTTAAGTGAGTTTGGACTAACAATATAAAAAAATTAATTTTAAGAACATAACTTAAAAGAAGACAAACATTATGGTCCAGGGGGATACATTGTACAAAATCCTGTGTGAGTTCTGGGACTCTGTTAGCAGTTAGCACCTTTCCATTTTTCCAGGCAATTATATAATGTTTTGCAGTAGGGAGACATGAGAATCACAGCTGTGGCAATGGCAAATGTGACTAGCAACACCTGGTTGTATTAGGAAAAGTCTTCCACAATTAGAGCATGGGATTTCAGGACCATTATGGCCATTAGATGTATTTAATTTGCTTTTTTTTCAGACGCTCAGATCTCAACCTATCTACAGTCATTTTTTAAATAATTCCCATTCCCTTGATGATTTTCTACCTCCACGCAGCAATGTCCAGGATATTTTGTTCTCACATATCTATCTCAATACCTTTATCATTCATGTTCAGCTTGCACACTTCTTTTATATTGTAGTAGAGGCCAACGTCAACATCATCTACTGATCTGCAATTCACCATAGAGGATATCTTTAGAGACTTGACCATTCTTAACTCTCCAAGTGTGGCCTTGTCACCTGAGCATTGAGATAACTGTTTTGGTACCTACTCCTTCCAGTACCACAGTATTTGTGATTTTGTCTTGATACTTAATACCAGGTATTCTTCTTAGGCATCACATGTGAGAGCTGATTAGCGATTTCTTCTGGTGCAAACAAGTTGACTAAGTTTCACTGCCATAAAGAACAATCCTTCAAATACACAAGAGGTTTTGTTTTAAGCTGAGAGCATTTTGTTCTCCAAAACCCTTTTTGTTATTCTGCTCATTGTTTTTGCTGCCTTACCTATCTTTATGTTGATTTCTTGGTCCAATGATAGTTTGTTATTCACTGTAAATCCTATGTAGGCAAAATAGTCAGCTATCTCCAGTTATTCACCATCAAAATAGACTGCAAGTCTGTCATAACCTTTGTATTTTTTTTCTTCTAATTGTTAGTCCATATTTGCAATATAGATGAGCAAATGCAGTAATGAACATGTCATCCAGGGTTCTATATTGATGGGGGGGGGGGGGGGGGGGGGGGGAAAGACCCACTACTGCCCTAACAAGCATAATGCAAAAGGTGACTAACTGGGAGCTGGCAGAAATCTGATGTGTTGGTTTGAAATGCAGATTTCACTGCAAGAAGAAAAAAAAAACCATGTCTGTAATGTGTAAAATTATATTTAAAATAAACTGGGATGTCTCCCACAAACTTTCATATGTGAGTGCTGAAGCAAAGCGGACAGCTATTTATGCCATAGCTTTCAATAAAGCTTGAACAAAAGTTAGAGATAGGGAATTTAAAAAAAAAACACAAAGAAAATATAGGTACAGGCAGCTTTGATCCCTCTCCCCTATTTTAAAAAAAAATAATAAAACATATGTTAGCATGGTCCACCCTTCCCTCTCCTGCCCTCCCCCCCCCCCCACTAAATTTTGTGTTGGATTGGGAGCTCCAAGGTGCCTAAGCCACCCTCCCCCTCCCCACCCAGATTATGGCACCCCTGGCCATGGTCAAAATATTCATTTGTATCAGTGGTTTTTCTTTTTAGTTTCAGACAGAGCAGTGAGCCTTGTTTCTGAAAGTCACATATCCTTTCATTTGTACATCTTTAGACATTTCCTTTCATTTGTACATCTTTAGACATTTCCTTTCATTTGTACATCTTTAGACATTTCCTTTCATTTGTACATCTTTAGACATTTCCTTTCATTTGTACATCTTTAGACATTTCCTTTCATTTGTACATCTTTAGACATTTCCTTTCATTTGTACATCTTTAGACATTTCCTTTCATTTGTACATCTTTAGACATTTCCTTTCATTTGTACATCTTTAGACATTTCCTTTCATTTGTACATCTTTAGACATTTCCTTTCATTTGTACATCTTTAGACATTTCCTTTCATTTGTACATCTTTAGACATTTCCTTTCATTTGTACATCTTTAGACATTTCCTTTCATTTGTACATCTTTAGACATTTCCTTTCATTTGTACATCTTTAGACATTTCCTTTCATTTGTACATCTTTAGACATTTCCTTTCATTTGTACATCTTTAGACATTTCCTTTCATTTGTACATCTTTAGACATTTCCTTTCATTTGTACATCTTTAGACATTTCCTTTCATTTGTACATCTTTAGATTGTTAATGTCTTAGTTCAGTAGTTAGGAAACTCATTAGTTAAAAGAGCCAAAGAATCAAAGAAGGATAAATAGTTTTTATGAGAGCCAAATTTATTTTCAAGTACTTGTCAAGAATCATGTCTTTCAGAGTCAAAACTGATTTGTGGCTAACTGACCGAGCCGCACTCAGGCTGCTAAAGAGCCCCATGCAGCTCACGAGCCGTGATTTGCTGACCACTGACTTGGACGATTGAGGGATGACAGTGTACTTTTATTAACACTTGAGTGAAACATGGACAGAAATGTAGGAAATAATTATGTCTCTCTTCCATTGCAAAAATTTAGGCTCAAGGTAGCGTGGATGGAGAAAGTGCCCCAGCAGCTCCTTCAGACACAGCAGAGACAGGAGCAGCAACCAGCTCATCTGGAGATGCTTCAGAAGCTGCCCATAGTGAGGTTAGCTCATGTTATTCATGTTTGACCTTGTTACAGATTTTATTTTTAATATGAGGCAAGAGAAAGGATTGCGCTGATGATAAAAATGGTTTTTTGTTCCATTTATAGGAAGGAGTCAGAGGTTGTGATTTTTTTCAAAGATTAAAATAGTCACATGGGCGAGAGACTAAATATGGTTGTCTTGCTCAGGTGTCCTTTACTTTACTTGTACGTATTACCCATGCTAGACTGTGTGCACCTGGCAGTCTGATATAATAAGTAAAGTAAAAGTCCCGTTTCCGCGCCTTTAGGCGAATTGGGAATATAGAGCTAGGCCTATATTTTTATAGACCAATCGGCACTTGGTGGGTGAAAAAGTCAGCATTACGTCAACCGCCTTTACTTCCCAGGAATGCACCTGGTACCCACTCAAGGCTGGGTCAATCTGAGAATCAAAGTCATTTAAAAAAAAAAAAAAAAGTCTGGCTCTATCAGGACACGAACCATTGATCTTCCAATCCGCAGGTCCAGCCGCCAGTGCTACGGTAACTCCCAGCCTGATCTAATACATTTATCAAGTGAATGACATGTTTTTCTGAAAAGATGACACATTGCCAGTCTGACTGACTGACTTTCTACCCCACTAGGACATCACACAAGCGATAAACACCAGATGACACAAAGTGCCACCATGTGGATAAGGATCGCCGTGGAGAGGTCCTAGAAACCGCGTTCAGACAGTTGACCATTTTATGGCCTGCCTATATTGCAGCCCCTGAAAAAAGCCAGGGTAGGGCTTCAAATAACAAAAAATGTCATCCTTAAAAGGACAAAACTGGATAATTGACGCATTGCCAGTTAGATGTAGTGAAGATATTACATTACATAAGGTTTTTACAACTGGGTAATTTTTTTTTACATAAGTGATAAAATAATAAAATATATTTCATGT
Organism: Candidula unifasciata; assembly: GCA_905116865.2. NCBI lineage: Eukaryota > Metazoa > Mollusca > Gastropoda > Stylommatophora > Geomitridae > Candidula > Candidula unifasciata. The sequence goes on along the minus strand of CAJHNH020001427.1, from coordinate 112,625 downwards.
TTTTGTTTTTAAACAGTAGTGGCCAGATTATGAACTTCATACTGACATATTGAACTTTCATCCATAAAAGTCTGTGTAATTGAAACACAGAACTGTGACAAACAACCCTAATGAATTAGGAAGGGGGAGAGAGAAAGTAAACACACAAGAAAAAAAAAAAAATCACCACAGCAACAAGGGGCAGAGTATTCTAACAGACCCCCACACAGGGAGGTCACATGAAAAGGTATAGAATATAGGGAGAGGAAAAGAAAATGTTGCATGAATAAAATAGAGCAAAAATGGTAATAATAATAATAATAATAATAATAATAATAATAATAATAATAATAATAATAACCAAAATAATAATTATGTAGCAGGTCCTTTGCAGAATGTTGCTCCCATCATGGTCTGCCTGAAAGAAACTCTTGCCATTTCTCCCGCCTTGTGTACTTTCATATTCAAGAAGTCACTTATATCCTGTCTCCATCTTCGTGTTGGTTAGCCCCTATCCCTCCTTTCCTGGTACCATGCCTTCTGCTACTATTTTTCCAGTCCGCCATGGGGATTGATATGACCAGAATATTTCAGCTTCCGAGACAAAATGCTGTTTATTAGCCAATCTTCCTTGATGTTCACATCTTTTAAAATGTCAGTATTTCTTCTCTTCTTTTCCATGGTATGCTGAAAAATCATTCTATAGTATTTCAGCTCAAAAGCCCCTTTTTTCTTTGTTAAGGTCTGGGAGATAGTCCTTGCTTCACATCCGTATGTTGCTACAGAGAAGATGCATGCTCTCAAAATTTGATTTCCTTGTTGGTGCTTAACCAAAGACTTTCAAGGCTGTTTAATCTTTGAATTGTTATAGCCATCCTCCTTTTGATTTCTGTCAGTCTCCAGTGCTATTTATTATAGAGCTTTATTATAGACCCTTTTCACACCAGTAACTCACTGGGTATGCGGGGCTAGATCCATATTTTCATAGTCCAGTCAGCACCCAGTGGGTAATATGGCCATCATCCTGCCAACCACTTTTACCTCCCTGAATCATGATACCCATTTTAGGCTGAGTTGACTTGAAAGCCAAGGCAGTTATAATAAAACTGTAGTGGAGGAGATTCAATATCAAAACCTTTGGGCTAACAGGCGAGCATCTAGCCATTTCAGTACCGTGGCTCCTATAAGTCACATTTTTAAAGAAACTTATGTGGTGTGTACCAGTACCTTTGTTTCTAAAAAAAAAGTGCTGCTGAGGATATATTAAATTTTTACATTCTTTGGGTTAATATTTTCATTTCTGTTCATATATGCCTACCAAGTATTTGAATGTAAAATATAATTATTTAGAGTCATATACATTTCATCTTTAACTCTTTGAGTCCCAGGGGGGATTAACATCACAGGCTCAAGGGATAGTCAAGGGAGATATGAAATCAACACATCTTGCGTTCATTTTGCTTCTAGGTAAAAACCTATAAACGTACAATGTGTTCCTTTGGGACTGAAAGAGTTAAAGCATGATCGATTTAATTTGATTGTTAAAGTATGTTTTTCCTCATTTTCCTTTTTTTTAAGGATGCGTCCACTGTTAACGTGGAATTTACATGGGATGAAGGCGGAGAAACGGTTCTTGTCAGTGGCTCCTTTGACAGCTGGCAAGAAAAGATTACTTTAATCAAGAAGTAAGTTTAAACTGTTAGAAAATAGTTGACAACATTAAGACAAGGACTTAATTTTATAGATAAGAAAATAACACATGAACATGATTTTAAAATCAAACTGAAATCATTTTACAATGCTGAGACAAGGAATTCATTCAAAAAATGAGAGAAGATAGATATCCTTAACAAGAAGATAATACTTTTGGATAGGAAAAAACATTCTCTCAAAACTACAGTATGTTTCTATTTTTTACAATGCTGCAAAAACAGTGCTTTTTGTTCTCTCATGATGTTTATGATAAAGAAGAAAAGGAAAGTTTTAAAACAATGTGCAGATTTTAATAAACATGTTCTTGCTCTTTTCAGTGGAGACATCTTCACTAAATCGATAAATCTACCTGTTGGAGAATATTTATACAAATTCTACGTTGATGAGAAGTGGGTAATCAATAAAAAATTGGTTAGTATGAATTTTTCAATTAGTTATTAATTAGTAAGAGTATTCTTCTGAATAGGCTTCTGAATTTAAATGTGGAAAAATATCAACATTCTTCATAATGCGAATATAGAGGGAAACAAGCTTGTAAACAGTATTTTTCTTATTCTCCTTCACTTTCACTGGCTGTAAACTCTGTCTGGCAGAAGGGTTCTGGTTGCGCTTCCACTTCTGGGCTTTAGTTTTGTTCCAAAACTTGTTTTGCATGCACATCCATTTTACTGATCAGGCTTGAATGCAGACTGTTGGTTTTTTGCCTCTCAGTAGCTGTGATTTTGAAGGAAACCCCTATTTAGTCGACTTATGACATGCTAGTTAAGGAGGCAATGTGTCTCCCCAGCCACAATGGGACCCCCAGAACCTAGACAGAATAAGCAGTACCATTTCTCAAGAACAGGAGTCTTTTGGTTATATTAATTAAATGCTGTAATGGTTTGGAAAGAGGAGTAATGAAGGGCACGGTTCCTGGCTGAAGAGGCAGCTGCTGACCATAATGATGTTGGATACAAAATATCAAGGACACCCTGAGGATGAAAGTTAATGAAGTGGAAAAGTTTGGACAATACTGATCTGCTTTCCCATAATGATGTTGGATACAAAATATCATGAACACCCTGAGGATGAAAGTTAATGAAATGGAAAAGTTTGGACGATACTGATCTGCTTTCCCATAATGATGTTGGAGACAAAATATCATGGACACCCTGAGGATGAAAGTTATTGAGGTGGAAAAGTTTGGATGATACTGATCTGCTTTCCAGAGTGCTACGATGAGAGCAATAGTCTGCAAAGAGCCTTCTACTTGATGATGTTATTTAATTATATTTCTTCTTCTTCTTCATGTTCCCTGGCTGTGAACTCTGGCAGAAAGTTTTGGTTGTTCATCCAATTCTGAACTTTAGTCTTGTTCCAGAACTTGAATTTGCATGCATGTGCACTTTACAGATTTTGCTTATCTGTAAGCAGACTGTTGGTTACTCACCTCTCAAGCAAATATACTCTGACTTTGAAGGAAAACAAGTTAACAAACCTTCTGAAAGGGGGACCATACCATGCTGCACGGGCAACACTTAGCCTTTACAGTACTGCCAGTGCTATGGACTTGGCCATCACCATGGGTGTGATATCTATATCTCCTTATATCACACTCAACACTATTGTCTGGAAAAAGGGGTAGGGGCCAACATTTGAAGAAAAAAAATGTTGAATTTTGTGCCACACCCACCGACATACATTTCAGATAAAGACAATCTTGTTTGCTTTCTGACATGGATTTTGTATAAAATTATTGTTTTTAATCCCTGGTTGTTTTTATGTCCACTGCCTAATTTAGATTAGTTCCTTTGCCTCTATTTGCCTTCAGTAGCTCATTGTTTTTCTGAGTAGAGTGGAAAACGTTATTTTACAAGTTTTGGGTAGTGAGCGTCCTTTTCTTCAAGATGGTGTATTCAGAAATAAAAAGGTCGATAAATTGGCTGGTTTTGCACTACTTGGTGGTCAGGTGATGTGTGACAAGCTAAATGTTGTCAAGGTCTTTTGGAAGAAAGTGAACAGTGTAGAGGGAAAAACAGATCATCATGATCTCAAGAGAATGGTGACCTAGGACTGTACCAGGTAATCTGGCTGACACTTAATACTCAGAGAAAAGGCAAGATGGACATGCAGTCACATTGATACTTGTACCATCAGAACTGGAACTCTGTGCTGGCTGCTGATGATGGAGTCAGAGAGCTTCTGGGAATGTCCTAAGTACTGTGATATATTTTTTAACTCAGCTCAAGAGACGCTCATGGAATATATAACTAGAATATATAACCAGATGTGTTATGTTCATGGGATTGTTTTTTTCTTATGAAGATAACAAGAAGTGTTTTTCTTGGTAGTAAAGTATTGAACAAGAACCAGGGAATGCAAAATTTGACTGAGGAATACATAGATACAAGAGGTGATGGTTTCGACCAAGTCTTTTTCAGTGAGGAAAGAAAATGAAAAATGACAATAATAACCTAGATATTTGAAATGTCACAATAATCCATTTGTCTGAATAAAGACGAATAATTAAAACCTTAGCAAAGTATGGGAAATGCAGCAAGAAAGGAATCAGTTATGGAAAGGGAAAGTTATTATAACTGGAAAATACCTCTCAAAACTAGCTTGCAAAAGGACTGAAATTAGGGGTGAGTGCAGTAGGGCTGATTTCAAGAAATGAATTCATTAAAAACTAACTTCGACTGGAGTGCTCAGTTAAGAGAGAAAAGGACAAAAATGCACATGGTCGCAACTTATTGTTTCGAATAAGTGCCTGTTGCCAGCTTATAAAGGAGCCATTGATGAGAACTGTCTCTCTCCCTAATCCTCTTTAAATTCTGCTGTACCAATGGGTGAATGAATGAATTAAAAACTGACATGACGGCACTCAGGACATTCCCACATGTACTCTGTCAGCCAGCTCTTTGCCTCAGAAATCCAAATATTCTGGACAGAAAATCAACGGTTTGCTCCTGATCTCATTCTTATCAAGAGATGCAAACCATTCTACTCATAGGACACTAGTTTGAATTGTCCAAAACATGCTCTGTGAGTCCATCACAACTACAGCACGTTAGATTGTGCTGCTGTTAAGCCATCAGAAGTTTGAAGTTTCAACAACGGATCAACTTCGTGGCACATGGGTAGTAACCCATTAGTGCTCCATTCTTCTTCGAACTCAAGTCTGAAAAAGCTCAGCACAGTGCAAGGCTCTGTAGCACCAGCGAGGATCCTGAAATACTTTAGGTAGATTTTTAAACTAATATTTTGCGCGGGCAGCACCATTAGGCCACTCTTTCGATTTCCAACTGCCAAGGTTTTTTTTTTTACACGGGCATCCAATTTCACTACCCAGAGACTGGGAGAATTACTAAAAGTCCAAGTCCACGTGAATAAATCACAGCCCTTACCAGGGTAAGTAAAAAAAGTAAAGCATCGGGCATACGGGAAGAGCACCCATATTTTTACAGACCAATCGGCACTCGGTGGGTAATGTGGTCAGCATTATGCCGGCCGTCTTTACTTTCCCAGGACAGCCCATCCTGGTACCAATTTGAGGCTGGGTCGACCTGCGACGTCCCATACCACGATAAAAATCCACTCAGCCCACGCAGGTTTCGATCGCGGGACGTTGGATTACAGTCGACTCAGAACGCCTTAGCCTTACCAGGGTATGAACCTGGAACCTCTAGCACTCAAGGCGGACATCATGTCTGGAGACCACGTAGCCCCAAAAGCCATCAGAAAGCTGCTGTTACTGCTTCCACCTCCATTCTCATACTGCAGGTTGTGACATTGTATGCGAGGCTATCCGTGTTCAGGCAGTGTCCATTCACCTTTGCTACCACTGGATGAATCCTAAGAATAAGATTTAACAACAAGATAGTCGATTTTTAAGTATATACACTGTCTTTTTTTTCTGCATTCACCCTTTTAAGGGCGGTTGGCATGCAGTGTTGTGGTTTACACCTACCTTGCAATATCTGCAGCTTTTGAGCCTAACATATCTTATTTCAGCAAATTCCTAATTATTTGCCTTTTATGACATGCTTGGGGAGCAGTGGGTCTATCCCCCCGACCCCCCACCCCAACCCCCCTCCCCCGAATCTAAAAATAAAATGAGGCCTTGGAACCCATACTGAAAGTTTACACTTTTACACTGTTTGAGAGTTAATATATTAAACTTTTTACAAGTTGATGTTTACTATTGTTTTTTTTTCCATATTTTTACAGCCAGTCAAGTGTGATGAAAATGGCCAAGAAAATAACATCTTACTGGTGCAGTCTGCCAGCTAATGTGCATGTGTTCGGTGCCGACAGACAACATTGAATGCTTCAAGTTACTTTAATATGTTCTGAATGTAAGCATTGATATATATTTATTTATTGGCATTGTTGATTTGGATTTAAAGGCGTCTGATTTGAATTTGACTGAGTTATTACATTGTTTTGTATTTTAGTTCTGCAAGTGTTATAATTACTGTCAATGGGTAGTAAGGTATTAGATTTTCATATTTTCTAGTATTCAGCATGAAGAGCTGAGATAGCCAGTTCCTTTCTTGTTGCCTTTTTTCATACCAGGTTATACCCAAATAAATAAATTATCCACAACACAGTTTGAAGATGTTTCAGATACAATAATGGTTATATATAAGTTATATGTTTCTTCTACTTCCTCTTCTTCTTTTTTGTATTTAAAAGGGAGGCTGGCACTTTACTTTATCTTGTGGTTTGCAGCTAGTTTGCGATATCTGAACTTTTCTGCCTAGTACCTCTGATTTCAGAAAATTCCTTATTGCCCCTTATGACATGCTTCTTGTTAGGGGAGCAATGAACCTGTTCTATTTCCTGCCAAAATGGGGCTCCACAAACCGTTATATAAAATATAATATAAAAATTAAACACTCAAGTCAGCGGTTCTCAACCTGTGGGTCTTGACCCATTTTAGGGTCGAACAACACTTTCACAGGGGTCCCCTAACAACATTGGAAAACACATGTTCACTGAGGTTATGAAGTATCAATAAAAAATATATTTTATGGTTGGGGGTTGCCACAACATGAGGAACTGTATTAAAGGGTCACGACATTAGGAAGGTTGATTATCACTGCACTAAGTCAGATACAAATTAAAACTCTTTCAGTCCCAAGCAATTGCTACTTTAATTATTTTCAATCCAAAGATTGTGTACTTTTATTAAAAATCTTTGAGCCTTACTGATATTAAAAAAAAATAATTGAAGTCTGTGAGACTAAAGGAATTAAAGTAACATTTGGGTTACAATGTGTTAATGCAATAAAAGAGTTGGATACAAACAAATGCCATGTATAAGGTAGTCAAACAACTTATGGTAAGTTACTTACCACTTTAAGAGTTAAACTAATCATTAATGAAAAAATTGGTTGCGTGGTAAACTTGTATAATTCGGTCTGATTAAAAAAAAAATGCTAACATTTCTGTAACAGCGCAGTTGATAGGTTTATTCAATTAAAAAATTTGTTTGCCGTTTGTAGTAGAGGTTTTCATTCTGTGCAGCCAACAGTTTACATGTCAGTGTCCTTTTCTAAGTATGCTATTTTATAACTTGTATGAATTTTGCTCAACAATTGTCTTATTTATGCACCATTACACATTTCTTATTTTGATTTCCTAAAGAAGAGAGATAGGATTTCATTTAGTTATCTCCAGCTGTGTTGAGCAGCAGATTGCAAAGTGGTAGAAATTTGTGTAGCTCTCTGGGTTTGTTTTGTTGCGTTAACATCCATGTTTTTAACATTGGGTTGACCCATCTTGTTACGTTGATATTACAACTTTAGAAGGACAGCCCAGGAATGAAACAAGTCAATGAGTCAATAAGTTCTAATTGTCTTGAACAATTGACATATTTTTCTGCAAATGGATTGATGGTTTCAGTCATTTGCAGTGAAAACAGTCTCAATACATTTTTTATTAGGGAACAAACCCCATTGATGTAATATTCATAGTATTTGATTCAGGCAATAGATCCCAATAGTGTTTTTGGTTCTAGTCATGTTAAGGCCGGCTCTGTGGCTAAGTCGATGCAAACGCTTCGTAATGCCGGGATGCCGGGTTCGATCCCAGCTGCGGACCATGCGTCTTGCGTTGGTTTCGACAGTGGTATCAAGAAAGCCGACCGTCTAGAAAGCAATGGCAAACTACTGGACGTAAATTTGCCTAGAAAAACCACACAACAGCCGGGAGCTGTTGGGATTGGTTCTGCAATGTCCTGTAAAGGATACGCTACTAACTAACCTCAGTCATGTTAAGAGACCCAACAGTGAGAGTGACCTCCCTTTCCATTGATGCCTTGATCTGGTGTAGGGCCTCTACTATGTTGCAGGGGTGCATCCTAGGTCACACGACTGTATGCAGCTTATAATAGAGGCTGCATACAGTTGTCAGACATAGGCTGAGGCTGTTCAGTGAGAGGGAGGGGGGTTGGCCCAGTTGTACGTTTTAGGACCGTTAAAAGCGCTCACAGCATAGAAGACGCGATATCGCTGGCCACTGGCTACAAGAAGTAAAATACTACTCAGTGCGCATGAAACCCCTGCAACACAATAGAGGCGCTACACCAGATTGAGGCATCAATGGCAAGGGAGGTCACTCTCAGGTCTCTTTTCATGATATGTACCGTTTTAGTTTTTTTTAACTTCTGTCTCTTGAAGTGATTCTACAAAATCCTTTATTATTTTTGTTTTGACTGTTTGTGCTCAGTTGCTGATGGTAATCTCCCGGACTTTTTTCGCCTTGTGAGATTGATTGAAGATTTGTTCTGAGATCAGGTGTGCATGAGACAGCAGAACAAACAGAGCATCGGTACTTGGTCAGACTTATTCACCCAGGAGTGAGCACATCTGGATAGTACAGAAAACATAGGGGATAAGATGGGTAGACTTTCAAATTGCCACTGACCCCACTTGTACACTTGAAGTAGAAACCTAATTTAAGTTATTTTATAATTGTTTTATATACTTAACTCTTTGAGTCCCAGGAGGTTTAGCATCACAGGCCCAGTGGGTAGTAAAGAAAGTAATAAAATCGGCGCAACTTGCGTTCATTGGGCTTCTAGGTAGGAACCTTTGAACGTATGATGCGTTCCTTGGGACTCAAAGAGTTAAACATAATGCTGTTAAGACTTTTGTCTTTAGGAGGGTATTTTTCAGACAAAAACTAAAATTAACATTCCTAAACCAACATAAGACATTATCACCTGAGAAAATGTTCATAATATTCTGCTAATTTTGCCTGTTTAGTTTAATTAAGACAAATTATGTTGCTAGGTAACATGTCACACAAGAGTTGTGCAAGTTTTGAAGATAAATTGCATGGATTTGTTTTAGATGACATTGCTGACATAGTTTAATTTGTTACCAGCAGGTCTGCAATCAGATCACACATAACAGTTGTTATCTAGTCCTAAGAGTTTAATATGCAGTATTTCAAAATACCAGATTTTATTACTTTGACACTGTAAGTTCATTTAGTTTGACATTTAAGGAAACTGTATGTGTTTGTAAAGTATTTTAAGAAAAAATATGTTACCAGCTATCCAAAATGCATTTTCTAAGCAGTTAACATTTACTGTAATGACTGACAACTAAAACTAAATGGTTAAAAAAAAAAATAAGCTAGCTAGCTGCAGTCTGAAGCTGGTCAACATTTTAATTTTTTTCTCAAAAGGAAAAAAAAAAAAAAAAAATTAACTGTTGACTATGAGATGGCATTTGATTTATTTTCAGATAACTTACATTCTGTATACATCCGTATATTTTGATGTATTATTATAGTTGTATTCGTTTTGTTTTTTGTTTGTATGATTGTTTTCCTGTGCATAGTGTGTCCTGCAGTTCTTGCCAGTATTTTCATCAATGAAAGATATATGGTGATTAGTTGTATTTTTATTTCACCTTTTTCTTGTTTGCACAAAGAAAATTGGTTGTATTGTAAAAGTTTCATTTTTTATAAATAGTTTTTTTTTAAAGTATGTTTGAAACGTGAGTGCAATCAGCATTTTTTCTAACGCACATTAATCGAGTTAAACTATCTGATATATTTGAACTTTATGTTTGGTTGAACAGGGTTATCAACTTTAAATACTTTGTTCTCATCAAATACACAAGAACTTTTAACATTGGCTCTACAGAGAGGCCTTGGCTCCCATGTCAACCAAGCCTTAAATGGGCACCAGCTAACATCCTGGAAAGTAAAGGTGGCTGGCATAATAACAACCATATCTCTCACCAGGTGCTGGTTGGTCTATACAAATGTGGGTCTAACAACATATGACAGATGTGCCAATGAGATAAGGGTTTTACTACAGAGAGATGAAACAGAGAGATGAGACAGAGAGAAGAAGAAGAAGAATGAATGAAGGCACAAAAGAGCAAACTTTACTTTCAAAGGGTCACAAATTGGGCACGCAGGCCCATCTTACATTTGGCCCTTCTAAACACCCATCTTTCACATAGCAGGTGTATTTTATCAATAAAGCATGTTATGTTAATATAATAACATGCATATTATGAATATCAAGAAAAAAAAAGAGAGATAGAGTGTGTGAGACAGTGTGTGTATGTGTCTAATATGTACAGTACAGTACAGTGTGTAAACAGGCAGAAAAGACAGCTCAAAAGTATCATTTGAAGACTTTAATCTCGGGTAAACAGTATGGCTACAGAACCAACCCCAACAGCCCCTGGCTGTTGTATGGTTTTTCTAGGCAAATTTATATCTAGTAGTTTGCCATTGCTTTCTGGACGGTCAGCTTTCTTGGTACCACTGTCGAAACCAACGCAAGGCGCATGGCCCGAAGCTGGAATCGAACCCAACATCCAGGCATTACGAAGCGTTCGCATCGACTTAGCCACAGAGCCGACAAACTAGCCTTACAGTATTGTTTACTATATTATAAGTGATTATTAGTAGAGTGAGTTGTAAAGAGTAGTAGTATATTTTGTCTGTGTGACTGTGCAAACTTGTTTCACAATTTTTTACACACCAGGATTTCTTTTTCTTCTCTTGTGTTCATCTTTGAAAGGGCAGTTAGCGCATTGTGGTTTAAAGCTAGGCTGAGATATCCACACCTTTCGGTCTGGCACTTCTGATTTCAGCAAACGTCTAGTTAGTTTACTTTTACGACATGCTTGTTAGAAGACAGTGGGTCTGTTCTGCTTCTTATTCTCCTTCTAGTCTTAGAGTAGAGTTTCAGAAAATTATAATGATGCAGGTTTTTTAAATGAAATTTTGAAAAAGTTAATTTCTTCAGATTTTAAGTGCGAAAGGGTTGGTACTACTCACAAAAGTCACCCCATTTCGTTGGCAGTTAGATTTTGTAGTGGTTCCCACAGGCTGTACTAAGTTGTAGGAGTGTTATGAGATGTCTTCCTTCACTGTCTATGCACAGGGTGCTAAAAAGGGGCTCGGGTTTGTTCGATGAGGTCAACACACTTACTCCCAGATGAAACTGTGCAGCTTTATTTTTGCAACTCTATCTTATCCGTGAACGACTGTTATTTCTGGATGTGTTATGATTAGGTCTCAGGTGATGAAGGTGCCTGGGTGCAGGAAAATAGGAGTACAGGGGGAAGTGTTGAAGGCGTGATGGTTCATGAGAATCGAATAATTGATGTTTTTGCATTTTTACACGGCTGTCATCATGTGGATGTGCTTAAAATGGTCAAAACAAGGAACACATGATACCCCTAGACTATAAGAGTGTCCAGGGAAATCTATGAAATCATGCAATGGATGAAATGGGGGTGACTTTCGTGAGTTGTACCAAAGGGTTAAGTGAGTTATTAGTTACGAAATAAAATAATACAATGTCAGTCAGTGATTTTCATATAGTAGTTAGTATGTTACGACATTCTGATGTTTATAAATCTATATGCGCGCACAAGAAACATTTGATAAATATATTTTCTACTTTATATTCTTTGAAGGTATGATTACACTTGTTATGAGCAACTTGGGACATTCTGTGCAAATATTCAGTTGTTAGAAATTTGTGCTTTGTTTCTGATGTGGGTGTAATTATAAATGTTATTTTGAAATAGGGAATTTTCTGTTGAAAAGTATATTTTGAGATGAAGTCATTAAGTACGATTTCATGGAATAATATTACATTGTTTTGGTTTTCTAATACCTTAATGTTACAGTCCTTATTTTATTTCACAGTGCACTGTAAACTTAGTTTTATAATAATAAATTATTGAAGGTGACGTATTTTGCTGGAGTGAAACGGTAATACCAGGACATTTGATCTGGAATCTGAACAGAGAACAAAAAGGAAAGCTCGAAGGTTGTATATGAAAGCAAATCTGAATTTTCTAGTTTCTTTCTGGCATTGTATGTCTTTGTGCATGGATGGGCTGATATCTATCATTAGTAGCTTAAATAGTTCTCCATACTTTTTCTGAAAATTTTGCATTTTAAAACATTGTTTCATACAAGAGAAGACACTTAAATATGCTTGTGTTTCAAGAGAAAAGTGGTGTAATTTGCACAACTTTAGGCAGAACATACATGTTTAGAGGCCAATTCTTTAATTTCTTCTGAATTTTGAGTGAGCCAAATTTTCTCAATTTAAGCCCTAACAGAAAATAACTACATGTGAAATGCGCTGTTTCCGCAAGGTCACTAACAACCCAAGAAGAGACAAGGTTATGAACACTAGCATTAGAGTGAAAGCCGGAATAAGACCATGTCTGGATTATACTGACAATGAATGAAATGGTTTAGCCATCTAGTGAGAATGCAGCCTGACTTTTTACAGCAGAATATCTGGGAGGAAGGCGAGAGGAAGATCAAGAAAGAGATGGATAAAGGGAGTAGCAAAAAACCTGCCAAAAGATAAACAAATCCATACAAATACAGAAAACCATAACACTGGGCTACAACCTGGTATCAATGAGATGACAAAAGAAAAAGAAACCCTACCAGGAAAATGACATGTTCATATTCTTTGGTCATCACCTAAAGCTCTATGATTCACATTAATCCAAGACAACTGCTTACAGTTGAGACAATTTTGGATGACCTCAAACTGTTTACAGCCTTGGTAGCAAAAGCACATTCACCTTGAAGGCGCCAATGTTTTTAAATTTGAAAAACTTCACATGAAGTAGTAATAATAATATGATGTAAATGTTTTTTAATATGGCTTTAAAAAGTTTCCGTTTTAATTGGATTCTTTGTAAAATGTTTATTTTTGACCCCCTCTAAAAGTTCTTAATAAGAGCAGCAGGTCAACTGATGAGGATGAGAAAACTTTGTTAAGCTTGTTGTTCTTATTTTTACATTTTTTACGTGGATAACATTTGGTGTATTTCTTTTGTATGTTTGTACGTATGCATTTCTGCCAGTTCTAATAAAATCTGTGGCAACATGATGTTAACTTTAGTATATTTTGTGAGAGGATGCAAACACAGTCAGTGGTATTCAGCGATACATAAATTCATCACCTAAAGGAGTAAGAAGAAAAGAAAATGTAATACATTAGCAAAATAAGATTTAAAAAAAATGAAGCCACATACATGTATAACACATTTGAAACTTTCTTATTAACTTCTCCAGATGACAGGGTAGTATCCATGGTGAAGGGGTCAAGCCATTTCCCTCACGCTGTAAAAGTAGTGGGTTCATTTCACAGACTGTCATTTAGTTGACTCCCAAAAAATGTAATGGAGATCTCTTGGAATCATCGTAGGAGCTATGGAGTTTGTCCTTTGTGGGTGGAATGATGCTGATTCTGGATTCTAACTGGACCTGCCTGGACGTGTTTCTAACTTCTATCATGTTGTTAAGTGAGTGAGAACCCAATCATATAAACCACACCCCTGAGAGACAGTCAAATGTTTATTGCATTTCCAACAACCATGCAGTTCAGTCAGTAGTCTCATTATCTAGTCGTCATGAAACTGGCTGATGCACAGTTTGGCAGATAACATCAGTCGTTGAGCACACAAGTATTTACCTTTCAGTCCAGGCTTCTCATTTTGACGAACATGCATGGAACCATCCGTAACGTACATTTTACAACCGCTCTCTGTTCGTGGATTCAACACTGCAGCCATTCACTAGCTTTCATGATGCAGACAACATTCATTCTAAAATTCTAAAGATAGTTCTTCCTCTCAGCACATTCTGACCACTTCTATTCCTGTCCAGAAACCAACTGCCGTTCTCTCCTTTGGGCAGGTGAATATCCTCCCCCCCCCCACCACCCCACCATGACGATTGTTTTTTTAGGTTATCCCATTTTCTCCCTGCCTGTCACTCTGCCACATCATAACAGGTTCTCCGGGAATTCCCTCATTACAATGGGATGCTCTTGGCAGGTGGCCAGCCATTCTTTTAAGAGAGACCGAACCATAAGGGATAAAATCTGATCAAAGAAGTCAGTCTTCTTACTTTGAACATATCCAGATGAGAGCTATAAAGAACAGAATTCACTAATTCCTTTACTGTCCTATCGTGCCATTATATGTCATTAAGGCTTACTGTCAATTTCTCCATTCTATTCTATCCTGTGCAGTCGGTTTGATGTCATGAATGGAATCAAGCCTGGCACCTTTGGCTTCTCTGATCATTTGTTTTACGGTTTCTCTTGAGTGTCCTCATTATCTCAAGCCATCTGTTTCCCATTTCGTGACGGTGGGAAAGCAGGAGGGGAAAGAGGCAGAGGGAGATCAACAGAGAAGATGCTGGACAGTCTGACATTATTGATCATCTGTGTCAGAACTACGTGAAAGTATACGAGACAGAATGTTGTGGATATGAACACCATATGACATGAACTATAAGAAGAAGATTGATGACAAAAGGCATACAGTTAAACTAAAGTCATATTTCTGACTTTTAACAAATAACAAAGCGGGCCAAGGAAAGGATCATGCTGCATGGGACGGAATATCAGATCTCTGGCGCCCAGTGGACTTAACTCCCAACACAGCTTCACCTAAACCATAGGGGGCTGCACTGCCTACACAGTTTCATCTTATACTCAAGTGACGGCCCATGGCATATTCCCGGATATTTATTTTCAAAGCCCACGTTCCTCGCCAGACAATTGTCTTAAAATCGACCTGGCTGCCACGAGATACGAAGATAAATGATATTGTGTATTTGTGTAGTATTATCTATTCTATTTACGTGCTGAAGAAGGCTCACTAGCTGCAATGTTCACGTTTTGTTTTTGTTATATAGTGAAGCTCGTTGATTTACTTTTCATTCAGTTTTATATATTTCCTTGAGATCTCTGTAATACTGGATTGAAGGAGGGAGTCACTGACACCTTGAGACTGCACAAAATCATGGCATATCAAGCGACTGAGTGTGCTCTGGCTGGCTGCGGATCATCTGATAAACTGCGACGCCTAGCGGCATAAGCTGATATTAACAAAAGAAGAAGAGGAGGATTTCCATGTCTCTCTAATGCACAAATCAACACTACACTATGAAAATATGGATGGGTGCCCACAACATATTTCTACCACATCCGGTATATTTTACAGCTTTTATCACATCACAGTAAATGTGATCAAATAATATAATCCGATTATAGTGAAAAGCACCTTTTACAGGTGAACATTTAATCACTCAATCAGTAAAATAACATATAAAAAGGCAAAACAAATTTGTGTATTTAGTTCACAATACAAGATATTTATTCAACAAAATACATATATACACATTAAAAACAGAATAAGTACGTACACAACAAATATATATGCATTAAAATCATAAATACATTTTCTTGATATCATAAATGCTTGCAATAATGAATACAGTCAAAAGGACTTTTTCTCCACTTCCTCGGGCATATAGGGCTAGACATATATTTTATAGACCAATTAGCACTCGGTGGGTGATGTGGTCAACATCTTGCAGAATGCCTTTGGAATAATGAATCGTTAAAGTCACTTGCCTTTCCTCAGATGGAAGAATGGATAGAGAAATCAAGTTACGATGTGCGAAAGTAAATCAGGTTATGGGCCAATTAACTCCGCTCATGACACACAGAAAGATGCCTCTGTCAACCAAAGAAAATCTCAAAAGAACAGTTTTTTGGCTGACATGGTGCTATCAGTGCTAAACATGGACCCTTACTACAACTAATGAGCGGAAGATCGTAACAACAGATATGAGATGTCTTAGGAGAGCTGTCGGTGTCACACGAAGAGACAAAATCAGGAATGAAGAAATTAGAAAAAGACTAGGACTGAAACCAGTCTTACAATTCATTAAAGAACAAATGAGCTGGTCTGGCCACCTGACGAGAATGCCCTGGTACAAACTGCCACACTGAAAAAAATATATTTAACACAGAGCAAGGGGAAGACCACGCAAGAGATAAAGCAACATCATCAGTAGCAACCTAACAGAAATGAAAACCAAATTGTACAATGCACTGGGAAAAAGCGCACAAAAGACCAACCCCCACCCCCTTCCTTTACTCACATCAACTCAAATTGTTCCTTCTTTCACAATACCAGTTCAAATATCTCCTCCTTTACTTATTATCATCATCATGCAGCATGTCTTTTGCATAAAGTGGCCATCATCACAGCATACTTGAAAGAAACTTGGTCTTGTCAGTTCTTCTGCCTCATGCACTATCCTACCCAAGGTGTTACTTATATCCTGTGTCCATCTTCATACTGGTCACCCCTGCACCCTTCTATTATTCTTCTTCCCAATCCGTCATGGTGCTTGCTACGGTCAAAATATTTCACTTTCTGAGATAAGATGCTGTTTACTAGGCAATCTTCCTCGATCTTCAGATTTTACTTTTACTAAATACCTTCTACATTACTTCATGTCAACTCAATACCTTCTACATTACTTCATGTCAACTCAATACCTTCTACATTACTTCATGTCAACTCAATACCTTCTACATTACTTCATGTCAACTCAATACCTTCTACATTACTTCATGTCAACTCAATACCTTCTACATTACTTCATGTCAACTCAATACCTTCTACATTACTTCATGTCAACTCAATACCTTCTACATTACTTCATGTCAACTCAATACCTTCTACATTACTTCATGTCAACTCAATACCTTCTACATTACTTCATGTCAACTCAATACCTTCTACATTACTTCATGTCAACTCAATACCTTCTACATTACTTCATGTCAACTCAATACCTTCTACATTACTTCATGTCAACTCAATACCTTCTACATTACTTCATGTCAACTCAGATATCTCCTCCCTTACCTCTGTGTTTGTGTGTATGTGTGCACACACACATACATGATGGCAAAGAAGTAGTTAAGTTAGCAAACTGACTCTAACGTACAAGAAAACTGAATCTCAAAATATTTACTACAGTTCGATTGCCATTCCAATGGTCACATGTCCAAATCCCGAACAAGGCAAATTTTAACAAGTGACCTAGTTCTCATGTGGATCTAACCTCTAAATGGGTACGAGCAGTGTTGTCTTTTGCAGGGGCCTGGTGGACACATGCCTGGGTGCCCCACGATCATCTGTGTATGTCAGGTAACTGGTTGTTATAGGGGACCCCGCACACTGGTTTGCCCAGGGGTGCATAATGCTGTTAAGATGGCTCTGGGAATGAGGAATGTTCTGGAAAGGCAGCTAGTGTGATACTGACCTCCACCAGCTCTGTGTGGGTACTGAGGCCCCATAGAGGGGAAAAGGAGAACAGACCAACGCTTTTACTTCTCACATTTCATGGAACCCATTTTGGTACCTACTGAGCCAAGGTAAATTTAAAAAACAAAACAAAATCTGTTCAAGTGCTGTGTGGTGTATACAAATCTGGAAAAAGCAGCACATGCCACAAAAGGCTTGAAGACATGGATTATTTACTTTATAGCAAATCCCCAAAATGCAATGACAAGGAAAAGGGATAATCCATCTTTTACTAGTGATAAAGCTTTGTTCCATTCCCCCTTTTTTTAAAGAAATAAAGTTGGCCAATTAACACTAACATTAAAAAAAAAATTAGCATTTGACAATGATTTTTAACTATGGTAAAATGTTAATATTCGGAATGTTGAATTAAAAGCTTAAAGCTTTATAATCGTAATATACCACACTGAGAAATATAGTACACTAAGACATCTGATTCAACGCTGAAACAGACTTTGCTTTGAATAAACACAAAATTATTTAGCTAAATAAGTAAAATTAGGTCACATTTGGTTGGTCTTCCGCATTCATCTTTAAAAGGCTAGTCGGCACATCTGATTTCAGCAAACCTTTTTTTTTTGGTCGATTTTTTCGACATGCTTGTTAGGGGGCAGTAAGTTTATTCTTTTATCCCCCGGCCCTCAAAATTGGGCCGGTTCCTATACTATTTCAAGGTCTCACACACATGCAAATGCAGTTGTGGAACTGTAGTTTACTGAACAGTGGCACAAGATTTCTGTCAAAGGCTTGAGGGAAAGTTAAGGCCATTGAGTTGAGCTGAGTTGATTCAAGAACCGACATCACAGCACTCTGGGCATTCCCATAAGTGCTCCATCCCCATCTTTAGCAGTCAGTGAAGAGTTCCAATACTAATGGTGCCAGTAGCATTCTGATTAAACGTCCATCTTGCCTTTCCTCTGAGCCTTGAGCATCTGCCAGAACAGCCACTGTGCTGTGTATAAGCAGATACTCTCTACCTCATCTCCAGCAGATCCTTATGTAAGACTCCTGCCACATGCCCTTGCTGTACACCATGGCTAATGCCCTAATTGGTCTAAAGTGAGCAGGGGATCCCAGAGCTTGTAGCTTCCAGAGATGCAGTGTCCAGAAAGTCTGCTTCTTAGGTTCGATGTCCATCTTCAAGTGTCCTCCTATGTGACAAAAGGTTCAGGTGTCATTCACTTGATGATCCCACTTTACAACACAAAAGGTTCAGGTGTCATTCACTTGATGATTCCACTTTACAACACAAAAGGTTCAAACATCCGCAACCACTGACCATATGAAAGCTGTGCCTGATACATGCTTCTCATAAATGCTGCACAAAATGCGCCAGATCCCTGTCACAGAAACAAATCAAACTGAATAATAATGAAGCACAAATAGATCATTAAAGTCTGGACAAAATGGTGCGGTGGGGAGTGACCAGGGATCTGGCTGACACTCTACACTGACAGAAAAAACAAGAAAGACATAAATAATCAAACTGCTACAGTTCTTATTTCAAAGTGCAACCCAAATAGAGAGTAATTAGACTTTCATTCATGCTTTCTCACCTGTGACATGGGCTAGTCGATGTTACAGGGATGTGTGTCTCTGATGCTATTCAATGACACTGCTGTTAACGACCCTAGAACATACAGAACTGGCCCTAACCCCCCCCCCCCCCCCCCCCCCCCCCCCCACAGTCTCAGCCTAGGTACCACAAGAGAGTCCAGAGTAAGTCCCGTGGTTTTAGAATTGTTAACATTTTCTGCTGCGCCCTAAAAAAACCCAGTCTTGCTGCAGAAAAGCATCGCTCTCCTACTTGTCGCTTGTCAGTGCTGACCTAAATTCATGTCATACCTGAACTCTGTACTATACGCAATGTCACACTGCATAGCTATATATGCACAATATACAAAGCTCTTCACCAATATCAGACAACGTGACACCCCTCTAACATAGACTAGCTAGTGTCACAGGTGAGAAAGCACTAATGAAAGCCCAGTTACGCTCTATATGGGCTGGACATCGTAACAAGTTCCGTACCACCATCAATACAAGAACTATTAGCTGGTTGCTGAGAATGGGGACAGAGTACTTACGGGAATGTTCCAAGTGTGACGATGAAAGGTGTTTATTCTACTCAACCCAATAACCCATTACATGCCAAATGGTCTTTAAAAAAAAAATTATTCCTGGTCAGTCTGAAAATGTAGGCGGGTGCAAATGATACCAATGCACTTAGCTAGGCTTATTGAAGAAGTTACTGTAGAAAATATCGGTAAAGCTGCATTTAGGAGAGCATGGCACAAACCGGAAACATCAGGTCTGTAGCTTCTCGGAGTGAAAAGGTTAAGGAAAAACTGCTGGCTTTACACACAATTATAATGTAAGACGTTACTTGCCACTGTTACAATAATCATGTAAGAACAGATATATCATTAAAGCATAGTGTGCTTCTTTACATTAAATGAAGCAGAATATCACAAAAACAAAATCACAGAGTATTACTTTTCTGGGGTCCAAATATATACATCCGGTATAGAACAAATACACTGTCAGATTTATATTGACTTTCTGGCTTAATTAAGAACAACCACACATGTTCATGGTTTCACATAAAGAACAGCCTATCTCACATGTCATCATACATGTCAACTTAATTGGTACACACACAAAATAGCCTATCTCACATGTCATCTTGGTGAGTACATATGAAGTATTTATTGTCCGTCATACATGTTACTGTGATTGGTGCACAAAAAGAACAACCCATCTCACATGCCATCTTGATAATTACATGAACGAACAAATGAATAAACTTTATTTTCAAACAGTTGGAAACTGGGCAAGCAGGTCCATCTTCGATCAGCCCTTCCAAACACTCTTTCACACTGCAACTGTATATTATTCCTAAAGAACGTTATGTTCATATTTATGTACTTAAAAAGAATAGCCTATCACTAATGTCATCTTGATGACTACACATACAGAATAGCCTATACCACATCATCTTGATGAGTACACATAAAGAATCGCCCATAACACATATCATCTTTAAGAGTGCACATAAAGAATAGCCTATCATAATGTCATCTTAATGAGTACACATAAAGAATAGCCTATCATAATGTCATCTTAATGAGTACACATAAAGAATAGCCTATCATAATGTCATCTTAATGAGTACACATAAAGAATAGCCTATCATAATGTCATCTTTAAGAGTACACATAAAGAACAGCCTATCATAATGTCTTCTTGTTAAGTGCACATAAAGAATAGCCTATCATAATGTCTTCTTGTTAAGTGCACATAAAGAATAGCCTATCATAATGTCATCTTAATGAGTACACATAAAGAATAGCCTATCATAATGTCATCTTAATGAGTACACATAAAGAATAGCCTATCATAATGTCTTCTTGTTAAGTGCACATAAAGAATAGCCTATCATAATGTCTTCTTGTTAAGTGCACATAAAGAATAGCCTATCATAATGTCATCTTAATGAGTATGCATAAAGAATAGCCTATCATAATGTCTTCTTGTTAAGTGCACATAAAGAACAGCCTATCATAATGTCTTCTTAATGAGTATGCATAAAGAATAGCCTATCATAATGTCATCTTAATGAGTACACATAAAGAATAGCCTATCATAATGTCATCTTAATGAGTACACATAAAGAATAGCCTATCATAATGTCATCTTTAAGAGTGCACATAAAGAATAGCCTATCATAATGTCATCTTAATGAGTACACATAAAGAACAGCCTATCATAATGTCTTCTTAATGAGTACACATAAAGAATAGCCTATCATAATGTCATCTTAATGAGTACACATAAAGAATAGCCTATCATAATGTCATATTAATGAGTGCACATAAAGAATAGCCTATCATAATGTCATCTTAATGAGTACACATAAAGAATAGCCTATCATAATGTCATCTTAATGAGTACACATAAAGAATAGCCTATCATAATGTCTTCTTGATAAGTACACATAAAGAACAGCCTATCATAATGTCATCTTCAGAAACACACATAAAAACAGCCTATCATAATGTCATCTTAATGAGTACACATAAAAAAACAGCCTATCATACATGTCATTTTGATGAGTACACATAAAGAACAGCCTTACACAATAAATACACACTAATAAATGAGAAATAAACTGTTTATCATCAGGCAACATCACTGTATCATACCACTGTTGGTCAGATCACAAGAACGAGGAAAACAAACCAAAATAGATAATGGTGCATGAAAAACATCAGAGTTTCATCACTGTATTTGCCTATTCATCACAGCCAGTTTGTTACATCACACAATTAAAGTTATGACTGCACTAATTTTGCAAATATAATAAATTATAAGACAAAAATACAATAACACATAAATTATGAACACATTATGCAATTAAAATATTGAGCAACGTACATAATTCATCACATGTGAAGTCTACTTTATTGAATAAACCTGTTACGGAGAAAATTAAAATATATAACAGAACACTTCCTTTTCTTCTCTCTCTCCAGTTGCCTCTCCTAAGTGTTAGGGAAGTGATGCTAGAATCATCGGTGTGCGGTTTCTAATGCTATGCATAAGCTAGTCTTTTTTCCTTTAAGGTTCTTCTTGATGCCATCGCTGAACCGCTGGTAGAACACTTAAATAATGCAGCAGCAGTTTTAGTTATGAATACTCAAGGGTATGCCAGTCTACACCAGAGAAAAATGGGTGCGCTTTGATTTCTTCGGAACCTGCCATTCCTGATCCCAGCCTTTCGTGAGGGTTGTGGTTGAGTAGCTGAAAGGTGGTTAAAAAAAAGAGACAAGTTACAAATAAAATCCACATGTCAGTTTCACTATTTCTCCTTTTGCGTTTATCCTTAACCCTTTGGGGACAACGCGGCCGAAATTGGGGACAACGCGGCCGAAATATCGGTCCAACAGAAAGTAGCCAAAAGGACGACTGAGCCGATCGGTCGGCCCTATATAATAGAAGCCTTGATGTTGGCTGGCAGGTTTTTGTACCAGCCAATCAGACTGCTTCTCACATTTCTTGCAAATGCGGGCTGTTCACTGACGGATTCAGAGAAAGTTTGATGTATTCTGTAATTTTACAGCAATTTTTTTCTGGGGTTACCTGTGCCCAAAAATGACGAAAGGGGACTACTGCGTTATAGCAACTGAAACATAGCTGGAGGTATCAACATGAGCAGAACGATGTGCCAGACGTGTCTGAAGGGCCTTCAAGGGTCTTACTTCCCAAAATACAGGTTTTAGGACTTATTCAAGCTTATGTTTATTCCTAAGTTAAAAGTTTAAAAAAAAAATTGTTTGCATAAATTATGCAAATCAGAATAATTAATTTGAATAAATGTTGAGATTTCAGTTTGATTCATAAATATTCTGTTAGTTCATTCAAATTCCTAGATAAATAAATATAGTTTTGTATATGTTAATCAAACGCTTTATTTTGTATATTTTTGTTTGTATAAACTATGAGAATCCCCTCATGAAGGCTCTGTCTTCTTGGCACCGAAACTTTAAAAAGGCTCCGTCTCCAAAGGGTTAAAAGGGAAGCTGACAACTTCTTATTCTTATTCTTCTTTCGTTCGCTTGAAATAAATTATCTATATCTGCAACAAAAACTAGATTATCCTTTCTGGTATATATTTACTGAAGTCTGTCTTGATACTGAGTTGGAGGAGTCAGACAATAATAAAAGGTTCAAAGTGACTTCATTGCACTGGTTTTATCCCACATGGTTCACTCTCTTTTCACAAAATGGTATGGCACCTGCAAAAAGCATGGCACAAAGTACAAACTCCGCTGCTCCAGCGACAATGCCCAGAGATCTCCATAACAGTTGCACTCATGAAGTAAACGATATGGTATGTAAAATCAACTTACGATGTTTAAAGTCTAAGATAAGCATCATGAACACTTCAGCATGGAGACACTCAAATCCTAACCAGCCCAATCAATGGGTTAGTTGAGGGCCTATCACTACACAGATATAGGGCAGAATAAGATGAAAGTTTAATCCAGTCAACTCATATGTGCTATGCTGAATCATGGTCTGATTACACCTTAAGATCCTTCTATCTGAGGCACGATCAAATGATACCCCCACCCTAGCAGCTTTATCACAAATGTATTAATTGCATATCAGCGGATGAGGTGAAGTTAAACAAAGCAAGTGTTTAGTGTAGCCATTAGAACTGGTTTTAACTGATCATTTGTCGATTTGAAGTTTCAGTATTAATCTTGCAGTTTGTATGCTTGGAGAGGAGAAAAAGAGGTATGCAACACAGTCCCTGTGGAGACTTAAAGTTCCCCCATCAACTAACTCAGATTTATATCTTTATCATGGCTCAAATATCCTGAACACTTATGCACTAGACTTGCCAGTTCTGACCAAGTCTTTCTAAAGAGTCATCAACAGCGTAGTACTCGGTTTATCCTTACAGGTACCCCAGTTATAACTTCTTAGGAGGCTGAACAGGATATCTGTGATTTGGCCTTTTGGACTACCATAGAGGATGTTGCTTCTGAGGTGCAGGAGTGATCAAACCTCCAAGAAGCAGCCTGAAGGAAAAACACTGATAGGCAGTCCCTTTTCAGAGGTATAATTAACAATGTTGGTCCTTGTTGACTCCTAAAGCATTACTGCAACATGCATGCCCATGAGTGGACACATATGAATGACAATACACAACAGAAGATGGTAGTCAAGGAATGATTACCAATATCACATTGCAAAGACTCTAAGAAGACAAACTCATACAAGTGGTCACCCTACAAGTCGTCAGCTCAAATACTTGTTAGAGATAAGCACACCATTAAATTCTGTTTACTGATTTAAGAATCAATAACACAGCATACAAGGCATAGATGCTCCGTATCCCACACAGAACGTTTTAAAGTGTAGATGCTAAATGTTTCTGTAGTACACTGATTCTATACATGTCACTGTCTTCCTCCCCCTCCCCCCTTTGCAGAATTCGTATCTAATTTCTCATGCACACATTCTTACACAAGTTACTCCGTGTAACCTCATGTCTTCTACCAGAATTAATTCACAAATAGTCTGAAAGATCTCAAATAATCATTTATCATAAATGATACTAACCCCCTCAAGAAGTCCTCTTGCTTCACTGGAAACAAATGCGGGCACATAGAGACAGGTGTGAGAGTTGATTCCTCCCGGATGGCACTCAATCAGACTCTAAAATACAACAGTAAGTCAATAATACAACAGAATCTGCTAAATGAGAATATTCATTTCAAAAATAAATGTATGTTATATTCAGCATTTTGTTGTTGTTGCTGTGGCACCTTTTCAAATGATAGTGTTATATTGTACTCTTAAGAGGCATAGAATCACAGCTCAAGCAAGGCCATGGCACACTGTGTTAAGACAATTCCCACAAAATTAGAACATGGGATTTCAGGATTATTGTTGCCAATGCATGTATTTAATGTACTTCTTCTATATAAGATGCATACACATGACAAAATTGTAACAGACTCTGAAAGCATGCTGAGAAAGGTGAAGACAGGGTTGCTTCGAGCAGAGTGACAAGCTTCACTGGAAAGGTCATGGGCAGTGAGCATACTTTAGATCATTTCTCCAGGGTATGCGGGCGTGGTGGGGAATGAACAGGCAGACAGACTAGCTGGGTCTGCACCATTGGGTGGTGAACTGATACACGACAAGGCAGATGTAGTCAAGGCCCTTTGGGAACAAGCAACTAAGTCAGATGAGAAACAATATTATAATTGCCTGAAAAGAATGACGCACCTGGGTGTGACTAGAGGGTCTGACAAGCTCACCACATTTAGAGGAAAGGCAAGACAGACATATAACCAGACTATAACTGGTACCACCAGTATTTGACCTCTGTGCTTGCTGCTGAAGATGGGAACAGAGCCCATATGGGAATGCCTCAAGTGCTGTGATGCCAATTCTTGACTCACTTCAACTCAACTCTTCTCATAGGCTAAGCTCGTAATATATCTGCAATAATTTTCTCCTTTTCTCCTTTGCCTTCCTGACCCCCTTTGTTAGCTGTTTCTTTGAAAGCACAATTTCTCATGTGGGTTCCGGGGCCCCATTTTGTGAGTGTAAGGAAAAGACTCAATACTTTCCCATACCCCACTAAAAAGCATGTCTTAAAGGGATTTACTGAAATTAGATATGTGGTCCACTAAAAAGCATGTCTTAACTCTTTGAGTCCCAGGGGGTTTAGCATCAGAGGCCCAAGGGGTGGTAATGCAATTTTTTAATTTCACAAGAGTAACACATTAAAACAGACCATACTAATTCAATTGCCGCACAACATACACACATTATACATCAAAGTGACCAGGGATTGTTGAGGAATAATTTTAGAATGGAGTTAAAACAAATAATTGTGTTAGTAATTAAATATTAGTAAATAAACAGACGTTATGTTTACAAAAATTTGTAAAATGAAATTTAAAAAAATTCCACTTACCAAGGAATAACTGGTTAAAATGTATCCAAAATGAATCACAAATGAATATGAACCACTTAGTAATGTATAAGTAAAATATAAACTTAATCTATACATTAGATCTTGTTCCAGAGAATCTTGTGAAGCATCATAACAGAGCACCATTATTTGGTAAAGAAAACTGACTTCCCAAACATTTAGTATCTTCACACAAAACAAAGTTTATATAAAACTCAATTTGCCTGTAATTTTGTAGCTATGTTCCTAAATAATGAGGGGAATAGCACTAGAACTAACTGACAATAAAGAAAATCGTCTTTCCACTAATGTTTATTCTATTTGTGCAAGCTGACTTTGCTATTGTTGTACCCTTCGCATGAGGTACACATTAGACATATCCCTCATCAAAGTTTGACTCTATAAATGACTGAAACATGCCTAATTTGCAACATTATCTAACTTTGGATAAATCTGAAGAAAAAAAAAAACCAAAAAAAAAAACAAACATGTACTTCATTTAAATTTGAGGCTTCTAAAGCCATAAATCATGTTGGCATGCACGTAGAATAGTTCTTGGCGGCAATTTTCTTTTCAAACAAACACTCAGTACCTTGGGAATCTCACAAATATACTATATTTTCGGCTTTCAACCCATAATTCTGAACGAGCACGCTTGATATCAGACACAAAGAACTCAAAAAGAAGTTGAAATTGGGTGGTCCGCATTTTACAACCGGTCAGTGGTAGATTAAAAACCATCACTTGTCACGCGCCGATTGGGCGTCGCGGTTGTAACAAAATAGCGCGTGATGCTTTCCCTGGGACTCAAAGAGTTAAAGGGATTTACTAAAATTAGATATGTGCTCCACTAAAAAGGATGTCGTAAAGGGATTTACTGAAATTAGAGGAGCTGGGCTCAAAGATGGCTGTAAACTACAAAACAACTTGTCAACAGCCCCTTTCAGGGCGGAATGCAGAAGAAGAATAGACAATGTTATCTTACTATATGTCAGTAATACATATGACAGAAAAACAATGACAACTTTATTTAGACTTATAAATTAAGAAACAAAAATCTTTACTGGCAAAGAACTAAAACTTACAAATTTAAAAAAAAAAAAACATTCTACTGACAAATCTACCAAGATGAAGTAGAACAAAAAACAAAAACGTACACAAATTCTACTGACAAACATACCCGTCCAACTATAAGCTCATAAAGCAAAGCACCAATGCTCCACCAATCACAGGTCCTGTCATAACCACTCACTGAGCTGACCTCTGCAAACACGTTAATGGAAACTTTCAATATGGTATTCTTTTCAAGGTTTCAGCAGATAGGGAGAATTTGGAAGAGGATGAGATGTGGTTTTATGGATGAATGATGAGAGAAACACTGTTGGTACAGCACTTGTAAATGATTTAATGGAACATACAAGAATAAAATGGTTTGGTCATCTAGTCAGAATGTAACAAAATCAGCCAGCAGTTAAAGTGTACTACATGAGAACAGCAGGCTACAAGGCAGGAGGTTGACCAAGAAAGAGATGGGTGGAGGGAGTAAAAGAAACACTGAAGAAACACAATATGTTCATACAAGCTAGGCAACTAGAAAAAGACAGAAAACTCTACAGCCAGCTAACTCCTATCTGTGATGCTTCACAGCTCTGCACCACTTGGTGGTGAATTGATGTTTGACAAGTTAGATATTGTGAGGGTGCTTTGGGAGCGAGTAAACAGTGCAGAGGTGCGACAGATCATTACAGTCTAAGGAGAATGGCGCTGCAAGGAGTCATCAGGGGATCTGCCCGACGCTCAACATTCAGGGGAAGGATGAGATGGATCTACAATCAGACGGTTTCTGGTACAATTAGAATCGGAATTCTAAGATAAGGACTGAGCACTTATGGGAGTGTCCCGAGTGCTGTGATGTCGATTCTTAATTCAACATTCAAAGCAAAAGCAGTAGGACAGAAGAAGAAGAAGATAATAGCATTATGGAGAGTGAAAAGTGTAATGAAAATGGCTTCTGAAAACTCTGACTCATGGAAAGATCTGGTTGCATCCAAGGAGGATGGTCCATGTTTTCCGGGTGTGCAATGGGGGAAAAGATTGGAATACATCATGAAAACAGGAAAGTTTAATGAGAAGAGGGGCGTGGCGAGACCAAGACAGAAGATGTCAGACAGTCTCTATAAAGACATTAAGTCTTCATCTTCCTCTTTTACCACTTTGGGTGTCAAGGTGGATATTAGGTCCTGCTTCGTGCTCTACTGGCTGCTTCAACCATAGAAACATCATGGTGCTGATGTTATCTTCCCATATTTTTCTTGTCTGCTTCTTGCTCTACGTCCTTCTCTCTTCGTATATGCCTTGTATAGTATAGCATCAGGAGGCATTCTCTCCAAGTGGGCAAAACATTTGATTTGCTGTCTTTGTACGTAATTTAGAATTGGTTCTGTGCCGACTTTATCTTGTATAACATAATTGGCAGTACATATAAGGCCATGAACAGGCATGATGACTGCAACCACAAGACTGGAACCAAAAGGAAGTGTCGTATTAGTCTCCGGACACCTGCAAAGGTCGTTTCACTAGATCCACCTTCAAGCAATTTTATTGTGGGTTTTTTGCCTCATTGATTTAAGTTTTGGAAATGGCTTCCAAACCTGTTCTTCGCAATATGCTTATGAATAAGAGAAAGGTGAACTTTGTTATTGCACTGACTTCAGCACTGGTTGTTTCAGCAGCTTTCAGGTTCGGAACACAGGAGAAAGAAGAAGATTGATGAGTTCTTCATGAATTATGATGCTGATGCAGCGTCTGAAAGAATGCAGAAGGCTTTACAATTCTGCTAAAGAGGAATAATGGACTTCTACACACATGAGCCAAGATGTTCTGTGATAGCATAGTTTGGAAGCAGCAAACAAGAGTGACTTGTTGAATGAAAAACAAAAACATAAGAAGTGTTGTTTCATAAATTCTCATCTCCAGATTTAAAAAACAAAACTCGCATTTTAAGTAGGTAATAAAGTAGCTTACATTTATTTAAAAAAAAATTAAGTTATTGTAGTGAATCACTTTCTCCTCGATAATTTATGTTTGCAGCAGGAATGACGTCAGATCATGAAAATGAATGATGTATTTGAATTTACTACGAACGAACTGTGGCGCGTGGAAAATGCTGGCCAAACTAGGAAAAACTGCTTAGCCCAAGGCCAAATGGGAGAGCATAAGAATCACGGGCGTGGGTGAGAAAGATTATTTAATGCTGAAAGGAGCTAGAATAGTTAGTCTTGTTTTGGGTTCCAATAATGGTGTGTCTGTGGTACAGAAAGATGAATCAAGTTCCAAGTTTATGAATGAACCAGATTTGACTGCAAGTTTTTAAATCAAACCCGGCTATCGTTCATTTGGCAATTCTGGTCTAGACCAGACCGGACATGTTGTTGTTTATTCAGCGTGGAAGATTGTGACTGTTAAATTATCGCCGTCAGATTATTTACGAGTTATTCGTTCTAAAGGTAATATTTCTTTAAACTGTATTTTGCCATCTGTTGTGCTGCGATCCCTGGACTGTTACCGCAGGGCGTATTGGTTTGGAGGCGATTGTGTAACTGAATAAAAATTGACATAAGCATCAGCTGTTCATTGGCAGAGTTGGTGTTTCTGTGAAGTCTGCAGATGACTGAAGCCAAGAGAGTGATAGAAAGAGAGACACTGAAGTTAGATAGTCATCAGATACACAAATTTACCAACCAGGTGCTGCATAAAGATTCTGTACAGCTTCCCAGTCCAGCTCTGGGTCGCCATGACCTAAGCTGCAAAAGTAGGTCAAATACACCTGTCCACCATCGCCCAATAGAATGTTACTTGGTTTCAAATCCCTGCAATAATTATTTACAATGAATGTTTAGTAATACACTCATTACATATTTTAATGTAAACATCTGAAGACACTAGAGTATCCTGGAACCCCCCCCACCCCCCCCCCCCCAGGATTCTCCGTGGCAATGTGGTCAAGCCGCTTGTATCACTCTCTGAAGGTCGTATCACGCTCTGAAAGTCGTGGGTTTACTTCACGCCCGCGTCATTCAGTTTACGAGTAAAAATTTTATAGAGATCCCTGGGGAACTGTTGCCGAAGGTACGGTGGTTGTGCTCTATACGACGCTCTTGGCAGGCAGTTAGCTGTTCCATGGAGAGAGAGACTGAGCCATATGTGATAAAATCCGGTGCAATAAAGTCGATCCTCTCACCTTTGCTTCTCCCATCCCATTTAGAAAAAATCAAATGCCCCCTAACAAACATGTCGTAAAAAATGAATAATTAAGAGTTTGCAGAAATCAGATGTGTTGGGCCAAAAGGTGCACACACAGTAGCCTATGCTGTAAACCACAACATAGCAACTGCCCTTGTATGAGAGAACGCAAAAGTAGAAGACAAATCTTCTCACAATTGTTTATTGACAACACTCACAGAGAAATACTGGAGCTATGGATCTGAGCCTAATGTGACACTCTTGGTTGGCAAATAACTGCTCTGCAGTACGAGGCCAAGCCACATGAGATAATTACATCAAGTACAAACATCTCAGGGAGCTGTGGTAACACAAAAGGTAGATGCTTACCTGTTGGCCCAAAGGTCTTGGGTTCTTATCTTCAACAGAACGGACTCTTTTTCATAACTGACCATGGCTTCAAACCTAAAACGGGTACGAGGCAATGTTCTGGGACGTAAAGGTGGTCAGCATAATGTTGACCATATCAGTTACTGAGTGTCGATTGGTCTATAAAATATTCTTTGCCTTTGCAACAAAGCAACTGTCTTGCCTTTAACCACCCTTTAAGCTGAATTAACCAAAAGCTGCGTGACATGCGCTGAAGTGCCTGAATGAGTATTTTTGTTGTTGTTGCTGCTTCCATGATAAGCTTTGGCTTTCATGATGAGTTTTAGTTTCCATGACAAATGCCACAGTGGTTTGAAAACAAAAAGTGGCAGGAAACATGGTACTAAGTAAGATGGGCAAGGGCCGGCCAGCATGAAGATAAGCATGGAACATAAGATCTGAGTTTCTTCTAGGCGGGATGTGATAGCAGCATCTATTATGTTAAGGGCCTGCTACATGATGTTGAAAATGAAAACATTTCACTGAACATTGTTAGTATTACTGTGACTGGCGAGGTCACATGTTCTTTAAAATATAAAATGGAACAACTGCAACATTAGCAGTCAAGAAAGAAGGTTAGTAAATGATGTTATCCCACTCTATACTGATGTTATCCCACTCCATACTGATGTTATCCCACACCATGCTGATGTTATCCCACTCCATACTGATGTTACCCCAATCCACACTGATGTTATCTTA
This sequence comes from Candidula unifasciata, assembly GCA_905116865.2. Classification (NCBI taxonomy): domain Eukaryota; kingdom Metazoa; phylum Mollusca; class Gastropoda; order Stylommatophora; family Geomitridae; genus Candidula; species Candidula unifasciata. The sequence goes on along the minus strand of CAJHNH020001427.1, from coordinate 81,404 downwards.
CTCTATACTGATGTTACCCCACTCTATACTGATGTTACCCCACTCCATACTGATGTTATCCAACTCCATACTGATTTTATCCCACTCCATACTGATGGTATCCCACTCCATAATGATGTTACTCAGTATGTAGGATTTTCTAAAATTGTTCACTCCTGCGCCAGTACCTTCTATGGAAATAACTTCTTAGTGTACACCTTCTTGTGTATATGTTACTAGAACAGTGGTGGAGGAGGAGAAGCAGTAGAAGATTAAGAGGAAGAAGCAGGAGAGGAAGATGCATAATGAGGAGGAGAAGTAGATGAAGAGAAAACAGGAAAACAGAAGAGGAGGGAACAAAAGGAGGAGGAAAAACTGGTGGTGGAGGAGGAAGAGGAAACATACTTTTGATTTATTCTCTTACATGTGAGGAAAATGAGAGAAGTGCACAAATACCATCATTACCTACTGCACTTACCTACATATAATACCCAGTGAATGAAGTCTTGAAACAGCAGTAACCAACTGGGCCATCCACTTTCTTATGCTGGCTTCTGGAATCTGAATCTGCTCTTTGTTTGTTGAGTCCAACCGCTCAAACAAATCAGATACTGCTCTAGCTCTATTACGGGTGGGAGATTTCAGGTCACACTCAAAAGATGCAGATCTCGTCATGTCTTTTGAACTAATGCGATTTAGAGACAGCTTTCGGGGAGTACTAACATGTCTAAAGGAGGCGCTAGTAATACTGGCTGCTACAGAAGACTGACGATTTGCACTTGTATTTTCTGAATCCTTCTTAATGAAAGGGTTTTCAGACTCTTCATGAACAGCAGAATCTTTTGCAGTGACAGGTTCTACGTCAATATTATTAGCTGTAGCAGCCATGTTATTTATTGATGTATCCATACCCAGGTCATTCTCAGCTGGACTGAAAGGAACTTTTCTAGATGATGACGGCGAGTGTACAGAGCTTTCTGCTGTGATATCTTCTGGGGATTTATTTGTGACTGAGTTACTGGTTTCTTGAATGATGTCATCTGAATAACAAGAATGGGTCTCTAAACAAGCACAACTCTGTGGATTCTCAACAGTGGATATGTTGTCATTGTCCTGACTTTTATCATACATTTCTGCTACTAAGATTTCTTCTGAATGCTTTGGGAGCTCATCAGAATGTCTTGTTAAGTCTTCTGAGTTGTCAACAGAAACCAGTCTGCTAGAAATATTTTCTGAGAAAACACCATCTGTACATGCATGTTCAGCTTCATCTCTGGAATTCACTGGAAGTGTTTCTGCTACCAGGTTTTCTTGTGAATGCTTAGGGAGCTCATCAGAATGTCTTGATAAGTCTTCTGAGTTGACAACAGAGACCAGTCTGCTAGAAATATCTTGTGAGAAAACGCCATCTGTACATGCATGTTCAACTTTGTCTCTGGGATTCACTTGAAGTGTTTCTGCTACCAGGTTTTCCTGTGAATGCTTAGGGAGCTCTTCAGAATATCTAAGTAAGTCTTCTCTGACAACTGAGACCAGTCTGCTAGAAATATTCTGTGAGAAAACGCCATCTGTACTTGCATGTCTGACTTTGTCTACGAAATTCACAGGAAGTGTTTCCTTCCGTGAGAGATGAAACACTTCATCAGCGCTAATTTGGCGGGAGGTGACATGTTTGGCTGAGCTAACATCCTCGCAATGTTCTGTTATGCTGTGTGTTCTCTCATGAAAAGATAAACTATTACGACTGGTATCCTCGCTGTCGATGCTGTTGATTGAGAAAGCTTCTAAGTTTCCACGGTTTTCATGCAGAAGAAAATGAAAATGGTCTTCATCGATGGACGGTGACACCGCACAAGCTTCATCTTCATATGCTTGTGCGCAATCATCAGAAAGGCTTGAAAACCTCCGGTTCCGTGACTGCTTTTTATGTGCATGCTTAAACACATCATTCAAATCTGAATCATCAAACCTGTCATGGCTCTCTGAAATATCAGGAGAAACCATGCCTTCAGCATCAAAGCTTTCATCATGGCAAGAATCCTTGACTACAACATCTACTGAATATAATTCATGCTTCTCTCGTAGATCTGAAAATCTCATCACATCGATGGTCTCTGCGGACTGGACATTACCTCTGGAAGCGCCTTCAAAGCTCAAATCTCTATCTGCTTGTCGTGAATCAGTCTTTTGTTTAAACACATCAACTGACTCTGCAGCTACACTGTCTAATTCATTAATGCTTTTATTGGCCGTTTCAGGTTTTCCTCCAGAATAGATGTTTCTCACATTAGCCTTCATGGTGTTTACATCCATGTCTCCATTGGCTTGGAGACCCCTGTCACTATTCAAGTAATCCCCAATGTATGTCCAGAGTTTTCCCCCACTGGCATACTGGAGAAGCAAAAACACGGAATCATCAGTCTCATAGAACTTGTGTAGGTTGACCATGTAAGGGCATGAAGTTGGAAGAATACTTTGTGTGCGTACAACATCAGGAGTGGACTTTGGAACTGACTATTAAGGGAAAAAAAAACATATATTTGATAATGCGTAGCTTGATTTTTTTTTTTTTTTTTTTAAAATGTGGGGGGGGGGGGGGGGGGGGGGGAAAGGGGGGGGGGGGGGTGTGTGAACAAGAGAACAAATAATCTAAAAATTCTGTAAAGATTAATAAATAGCCATAACAAATTTTATTTTTTTAAATTCATGTATCTGAAAAGAGACATATTAGCAATGGATATTCTAGACTAATACTAAAATACAGATTCCGTAATTTAATTTAAAAAAAAAAAATATATATATATATCTAAAAATGGGGGATTAAAAAGCACAAGACCGGAAACTAATGCTACCAAGACTCAACTATGGTCATTAGAGCTCTATTATATTTTCTGCTGACACTTTAAAATGTTTACACCACTATATGATACACCATAAAAAAAAAAAACACCATCATTTTATAATCAATGGAACTGGAATTCAACTGTAAGATACCATCTAAAGATGAAAATAGGGAAGCTATCAATCTAGTGAAAGAATGGAAAGCTACAGGTCCAGATGATATGCCATCAGAAAGTTAACAAGGCCAATATAAACACATCTAAGAATTGCTAAACAAATTATTCATTAAAGACTGGGAGTTAACCTCAGAGCATCCTGGCACAACAATGTAACTGCTTCCTGTCAGACAAGACCCTTTGCCATATTCATAGTAACCACAGTCTTCATAAGCAATACATACATGTATAGTGCAAAACATATATGAACAGATAAAATAGAACAGACAAATTGTTAAAATATTGTAAGAAATTTACACATGCTGCCATAATTGGAAACATTCTTCTTCTTCTGCATTTACCCTTGAAGGGTGTTTGGCACAAAGAGTTGTGGTTTGCAGCTACACTGCGATATCTAGGCCATTTTGCCCAACACGTCCAATTTAAACATAATTAATTAGTCATTTTTTACATGCTCATTAAGGGTCAATTCTCCCCCTCCCCTAAAATGGGGCTCCGGAACCAAACCAGGAAATACCAGCAAATAAAAAAAGCACACACATACAAAAGTTAGTAACAGTTTACCTTTATCACAAAGGTCTCATCTGTGACCTTGTCCCGTACTAAAACTACTTTGTCAATGTAGCCCAACACTTGGAAGTTACGAAGTTCCCTTACAGAGCCCCTGATAAACGCAAATGAAGGATCTAGGTCCAGCGACGGCGAGAAAAAGCTGTCTACCTAAAATAAAAATGGTTAGAAAGTTTAGTATCTTCTGCTATTTAATTTAAAAAAAAAAACTTGAACAAGAAGGGATGCTGAGAGACAGCAGCTCCTAATAATAATCATCATCATCATCACTATCCTGTTGTTCCATTATATGTCACACAGGGCTTGCAGTCTAGTCCCCCATTTTGTTTTATCCTGTGCAATCCCCTTGATACCATGGATGGAATCCAGTCCAGCAACTCTGGCCTCTCTCGTCAACGTTCATTTCAGGGTTTATTTTTGGACATCCTTGTTTCCTCAATCCAGTTATTTGTCTTTTTTTTTTCTCTCTAGTGATTCTCTGCTCAATTCTTCTAAGGGTGTGTCCAGTACAGTGCCAGCTTCTCTGTCTTATAACTGTTGTTTATAGTGGTTGCAGGTTGCCGAGACAATTATCTTATTTCTTCACCCCTCTTGAATTTATCCCATTTTATATTTAACATTTTCCTCAGGCCTTTGTTTTTGAATGCCTTTAATTTAATATCCTAATAATTGCTAACAAACATCACTCACTGTTTGGTGTCTCACAAGCGCATGCATGAAAGTATGGGAAACTGGGTTGGGGGGGGGGGGGTAGGCTGCTGTAGACCTGATATGATGTATAATTTCTTTTTTCTTCTTCTTTGTTTGACATCAGGCATGCTAACATCAGGCCGTGTCTGGGTCACAAATAGGACTGCATTTTAGGTTGCCGCTGGTTCCCCATTACATCTCTTGTAATATAGCTCTGTTGGCCAGATGCCCTATCTCTGACAGAAACAGTTAGGGCAATCCTTCAGTACATAATCAGGAGTCTGTCTGCTTCTCATTTACAGATGGCAGATTTTTTTTACGTCTATTTTGTGTAGGTATGTTGGATGACCATAGTGTTCTATATGAAGCATAATATATATATATATATATATATAGAGAGAGAGAGAGAGAGAGAGAGAGAGAGAGAGAGAGAGAGAGAGAGAGAGAGAGAGAGAGAGAGAGAGAGAGAGAGAGAGAGAGAGAGAGAGAGAGAGAGAGAGAGAGAGAGAGAAAGAATACACCCTGCTTCCCAATGTCACCTGCAATTTTTTGTTGTCTTGAAGACTTAACCTGGCTGTTGCCAGGGACCCTAATATAACCCAACCAGTGGGTTGAACAGGGTTTATGGGATTTGTCCCCTGGTGATCCTCATCCAATTGGTGGCACTTTGTGTCACCGAGTTTTCTATCACTCAGTGTGATGTCCTGGTGGGATTAAACGTCAATCAATCAGTCATAAAAACTGTTGTTCGTTTGTACCCTCCTGTTAAGTTTGTGTATGCAGAGCATGAATGAAGACCATCCAAAAAAAAAAAAAAAAAAAAATTAAACCAGGAAGCCCAAGCCAATTGAAAACAAATTCTAGTACAAATAGTTGTTATAAATCCACCTACTCCCCATCTCCGTTCATCTACATTTTCATCTGCCAAATATCTGTTAAAAAGATCCTCTGCTTTCATTAAGTACTGTGCTGTTTTTCTTCTGACTGCATCTCTTCTCGACTGATTTGTGTCACCTGGAATTAAAAGAAAACTGCATAAAATTTAGCTGTTTCAACTTATTGGGTATATGCTGCTGGCCCTGCATTGATATATGTACATTCATATACCGTATTTTTTCACATATAAGATCCCCACCCCCAGTTTAAGACAATCCCTAATTTTGTGTGTGTAAAGTCCAGAATTAAGAAACAAATTTTAAATACATTCTTTGTATAAGACGACCCCCAATTTTAAACTTTAAAACTTTGGGAAAACATATTCGCTTATCTAATGAACATTGAATTAAGAAATAATATCATAGTACTCGGGACACTCCCATAAGCACTATGTCCCCATCTTCAGCAGCGAGCAAAGAGTTCCAGTTCCAACTGTACCAGTATCTGTCTTGATAGTATCTAATGAAAACTATGTAACATATGATATGATTTCTATTTAATGTGCTTATTCTCGGGGCTCAGTTTTCAACCTATCTCTAAGCATGTTTTAAGTTTTTTCCTATTCTTTATTTCCTTCTTTCCTGATTCATGTAACAGGGTGAATAGCATTCTGTTCCCATGAATGACCCTCAATACCTCTATCATTTATGTCCCGCTTGCATACATCTTTATATTATAGTAGAGGCCAATCACAGAATCTTTGATCCATTATAATTCACCAAAAGATGCTCTTAAGGACTTTACCACCATCCATCTTCCTAGCCAGATAAGTCTTCAAAGACTGAGCACTGACAAAACAGTTGGGGTGATACCCAACAATCAGTGACATGGTATATGCTTTAACTAGCCTTCCTCCCAAACAAAATATTCAAGTAAACAATAAAAATATTCAAAAAATCAATGTAATCTTTCCAGACACACACATCTTTTATTTCACCCTTAACAATGCAACAGAATAGACATCATCATGGTCTGGAGTCTTCTTCTTCTTCTTTCGTTCGCCTGAAATAAGTTGTCTATATGAGCAATTTTGTCTCTTGTATAAATTTCACTGTTGTTGTTAATTCATTCAGTGGTCCATAGAGTTTACGTTCCACTGTTGTTCTTTCTGGCCAAAAGGTTTGCCTTAATGTGTCAAATTTGTGTACATGTGGTTATGTAATCGGTTGTGCCCTGTTCTGAGGCGGAGGATAATGACTTGTTCTGATCTGCCCAAAATAAAATAGTCGTCTTGTGCTGGGGCTGGTGGTTTCCTGATCGATTTAATGATACTTTTTTTTTTGGGTGGTATGTGACTGGTACATCCGGCTGCACTTTTGTCACACCTTCTCCTGCCAGTTGATCAGCTTTCTCATTTCCAGGCACTCCACAATGTGATGGTATCCACTGCATTACAACTCTTCGCTGCTAAGTTGTGTCAGCAGTGTTTGCAATTCTGGTAGTTTCCTTGACTGGAGTGCTTCAAGTACTGATTTTGCATCTGTCAATATTACTACATACTGGGAGCCAAGATTGGTATTTAGCAGTTTCTATGTTGCTATCTTGATAGCCTGATGGTCTGGAGTGACTGGTGCAACAAGGAGTGACCAGGGTATCTGGCTGATAGTCAACACTCATAAGAAAGGCAAGACTGAGAGACAGTCAGACCGCTAATAGTACCATCAGAATTGAAATTCTGCACTGGCTGCTGGAAATGGGGACAGATTACTTATGGGAATGTCCGTCGTGCTGGGAAGTCAGTTCTTAACTCAGCTCAACTGGAATACACATTTATATTTACAAAACATTTACGCAACAAATACTGTTTCCTTGCTCTGCTTCTCTTATCTATCCATAGACCACAGGCTCTAATCTAAACCAAGCCTTCAACCCTATTGTCCCGAGAGGACTAAATCTAGTTCAGTGGTTCACAACTTTCCTAATGCCGCGATCCTTTAATACAATTCCTCATGTTGTGGTGACCCCCCAACAGTAAACTTATTTTCGTTGCTACTTTATAACTTAAGTGAAAAAGTGTTTTCCGGTGGTTGTAGGCGACCCCCATCAATGAGTTCATCGACCACCCAAGGGGTCACAACCTACAGGTTGAGAACTGCTCAACTAGTTGCTTCCAACTTTGACATGGTTGTGTAAATGCTGACATATCACCATGCCTATACTGACCTGTTCTTGTCGTGTAAATGCTGACATATCACCATGCCTATACTGACCTGTTCTTGTCGTGTAAATGCTGACATATCACCATGCCTATATGCCTATGCTGACATATCACCATGCCTATACTGACCTGTTCTAGTCGTGTAAATGCTGACATATCACCATGCCTATACTGACCTGTTCTTGAAAAGCGTAAATTCCATTGGTTGTTTGTGCGCTTGCATAGTGTTTAATAGGTCAGGATATAAAAATAGTCACTACAAATAGCATTTAGAGGGGTTTCATTATGATCCCAATGGCTTTTATAAAGCCGAGCTGATGTCAAATTTGCCTATAAGCCTCAGTGTAGAGCTCACGACATGAATCACCTGATACATATTACATTTTTTAAGGTCCCGGGGACGGAAAGGGGTCACCTGACACCTATTACTTTTTTTTTTCAGGCTCCGGGGATGGAATGCATTTCATTAAATTCTTCAATTTGTGTTTACTGATTATCCGTTTATATATATATTTTTTTTTATATTGTATGTGTGTGTAAGTGTGTGCGTATACAATATCAACAATTGTTTTTGGACCTGTGTGTAATGGTTGTTTAAAAAAAAAAATTATTTAAGGTTTTTCCCTTGGGAATATTCTTCTTTAGGTTATGTGCCATACTGTATTGCCATCTACATCTTAATTACGCGCCTTTAATTTTTCAATCTCCTGTGTTTTGGTAAAATCTGTCAAATTTTAACATGGCTCAAATATTTTATTAGTGTTAACACCATCAAAATATTTTACTCACCTAATTTTTAATTCATTCATACTACAGTGGTCTTCAAAGTACGATGCAAAAGGAAGTGATCTGAAAATCTGAACAAAACTGCTTGCTCAAAAGAAAAAGCCAGACAAACATATAATCAGACTGCAACTGGTACCATTAGTATTGAAATCCTGTGCCTGCGACTAAAGATGGGGACACAGTCCTTAAGGGAATTCACTCGATATGAGTCATTTGTAACTCACATTTTCATTCCAAGCTTTCCAAGAGGCTCTTATTTGTAATTTTTATAAATAAACTAAACATAAAACACACAAAAATGTAAAATGTCAGCACCTTGAACACCCTGAAGAAGAATGCCCACACCACTTTTATAATAAGCAAAAGCAATTTCATATTCTCCGTTGACTTCACTATTCTGGGCCATACTGATGTGATTTGCTGCCAGATAAATGTAGTCTTCTTTGCCTGCAACAAGAAATACAAATGATGTTTCATTTAAGACACGGGTAAACTTTGCTGCAATGAAAACATCCCTTGGACACTAAATTATCAGAAATCATCTTTCAAGATTGTTTGTCTTTATCTTAAGAGAATATCTTTTTTTGTCTCACTAATTTTCACAATCTTTCTTTCACTCCAAAAAATAGTCTTTCTCACTCTCACACATGTTCAAGTAAATACACTGTCTTAATCTTTCTAAAACAAAACCAGTGATATAGATGGGGGTGGAAAAGGGGTGGGGAATTAACAGTTTTAATAGAATTTAACTCTTTTAGAACAAAAATGTTTCGTAGGAGATGTGAAAGTAAAGAAATATCCATGTTTAAAATTAATAAATGCATTACTTTTAAAGTGGTAATACAAAAGTAGAAGTGACCATTGGAAAAGCCAGTTTTGTTAAGTATGTTATCAAATGTAAAAAAAAAAAAAAAAACATCATTAAGCTATAAAGAGGATTAAGTGGAAAGAGTGATTCACAAATCATGTGTTGTCTAGGTCTGAAAGAGTAAATGAAGAATATTCAATTTTACATATACAATACTAGATGGGCTAGCTGAGGTAGGTGAGCAAGAGGCAGGCAGCAATACAAAAGGGAAGACAACGTCAAAAGCTGGCCAAACAGCAGTCTGAGAGAATGTACAATCAAAACAAGAGACAAGAGTGTTGGAAATCTGGTGCAGCCAACCTTCATTGTGGAGCTGGAATGTAATTGATTGAAAGCTGTTAACAAGTTCACAAACATTATTTTGTTGTTGTTAGTATGGTAGAGAAAAAAAATGTGACCATGCTGAGGATAGCTTAGGTTGTAACTGTGGTCTGTTTTTACTTGCACCAAATTTAATGGCTTAAAATGTTTGTTGTGCCAATAGTCTTGGCTTTCAGTTACTAGCTGTGTGTTGTTGTACCAATAGTCTTGGCTTACAGTTTCTAGCTGTGTGTTGTTGTGCCAATAGTCTTGGCTTACAGTTTCTAGCTGTGTGTTGTTGTGCCAATAGTCTTGGCTTACAGTTCCTAGCTGTGTGTTGTTGTGCCAATAGTCTTGGCTTACAGTTCCTAGCTGTGTGATGTTGTGTCAATAGTCTTGGCTTACAGTTTCTAGCTGTGTGATGTTGTGCCAATAGTCATGGCTTACAGTTCCTTGCTGTGTGTTGTTGTGCCAATAGTCTTGGCTTACAGTTCCTTGCTGTGTGTTGTTGTGCCAATAGTCTTGGCTTACAGTTCCTTGCTGTGTGTTGTTGTGCCAATAGTCTTGGCTTACAGTTCCTAGCTGTGTGATGTTGTGCCAATAGTCTTGGCTTACAGTTTCTAGCTGTGTGGTGATGTGCCAATAGTCTTGGCTTACAGTTCCTAGCTGTGTGATGTTGTGCCAATAGTCATGGCTTACAGTTCCTAGCTGTGTGATGTTGTGTCAATAATCTTGGCTTACAGTTTCTAGCTGTGTGATGTTGTGCCAATAGTCTTGGCTTACAGTTCCTAGCTGTGTGTTGTTGTGCCAATAGTCTTGGCTTACAGTTCCTTGCTGTGTGTTGTTGTGCCAATAGTCTTGGCTTACAGTTCCTAGCTGTGTGATGTTGTGCCAATAGTCTTGGCTTACAGTTCCTAGCTGTGTGATGTTGTGTCAATAGTCTTGGCTTACAGTTTCTAGCTGTGTGATGTTGTGCCAATAGTCATGGCTTACAGTTTCTAGCTGTGTGATGTTGTGCCAATAGTCTTGGCTTACAGTTCCTAGCTGTGTGATGTTGTGTCAATAGTCTTGGCTTACAGTTTCTAGCTGTGTGATGTTGTGCCAATAGTCTTGGCTTACAGTTTCTAGCTGTGTGATGTTGTGTCAATAGTCTTGGCTTACAGTTTCTAGCTGTGTGATGTTGTGCCAATAGTCTTGGCTTACAGTTTCTAGCTGTGTGATGTTGTGCCAATAGTCATGGCTTACAGTTCCTAGCTGTGTGATGTTGTGTCAATAATCTTGGCTTACAGTTTCTAGCTGTGTGATGTTGTGCCAATAGTCTTGGCTTACAGTTCCTAGCTGTGTGTTGTTGTGCCAATAGTCTTGGCTTACAGTTCCTTGCTGTGTGTTGTTGTGCCAATAGTCTTGGCTTACAGTTCCTAGCTGTGTGATGTTGTGCCAATAGTCTTGGCTTACAGTTCCTAGCTGTGTGATGTTGTGTCAATAGTCTTGGCTTACAGTTTCTAGCTGTGTGATGTTGTGCCAATAGTCATGGCTTACAGTTTCTAGCTGTGTGATGTTGTGCCAATAGTCTTGGCTTACAGTTCCTAGCTGTGTGATGTTGTGTCAATAGTCTTGGCTTACAGTTTCTAGCTGTGTGATGTTGTGCCAATAGTCTTGGCTTACAGTTTCTAGCTGTGTGATGTTGTGCCAATAGTCATGGCTTACAGTTTCTAGCTGTGTGATGTTGTGCTAATAGTCTTGGCTTACAGTTCCTAGCTGTGTGATGTTGTGTCAATAGTCTTGGCTTACAGTTCCTAGCTGTGTGTTGTGCCAATAGTCTTGGCTTACAGTTCCTAGCTGTGTGATGTTGTGCCAATAGTCATGGCTTACAGTTTCTAGCTGTGTGATGTTGTGCCAATAGTCTTGGCTTACAGTTCCTAGCTGTGTGATGTTGTGTCAATAGTCTTGGCTTACAGTTTCTAGCTGTGTGTTGTTGTGCCAATAGTCTTGGCTTACAGTTTCTAGCTGTGTGTTGTTGTGCCAATAGTCTTGGCTTACAGTTTCTAGCTGTGTGTTGTTGTGCCAATAGTCTTGGCTTACAGTTCCTAGCTGTGTGTTGTTGTGCCAATAGTCTTGGCTTACAGTTCCTAGCTGTGTGATGTTGTGTCAATAGTCTTGGCTTACAGTTTCTAGCTGTGTGATGTTGTGCCAATAGTCATGGCTTACAGTTCCTTGCTGTGTGTTGTTGTGCCAATAGTCTTGGCTTACAGTTCCTTGCTGTGTGTTGTTGTGCCAATAGTCTTGGCTTACAGTTCCTTGCTGTGTGTTGTTGTGCCAATAGTCTTGGCTTACAGTTCCTAGCTGTGTGTTGTTGTGCCAATAGTCTTGGCTTACAGTTCCTAGCTGTGTGTTGTTGTGCCAATAGTCTTGGCTTACAGTTCCTTGCTGTGTGTTGTTGTGCCAATAGTCTTGGCTTACAGTTCCTAGCTGTGTGATGTTGTGCCAATAGTCTTGGCTTACAGTTTCTAGCTGTGTGATGTTGTGCCAATAGTCTTGGCTTACAGTTTCTAGCTGTGTGATGTTGTGCCAATAGTCATGGCTTACAGTTTCTAGCTGTGTGATGTTGTGCCAATAGTCTTGGCTTACAGTTTCTAGCTGTGTGATGTTGTGCCAATAGTCTTGGCTTACAGTTTCTAGCTGTGTGGTGATGTGCCAATAGTCATGGCTTACAGTTCCTAGCTGTGTGTTGTTGTGCCAATAGTCTTGGCTTACAGTTCCTAGCTGTGTGATGTCTTTTCTGAACATGTTTGGTTCCTCTCTTGACCCAGGAGGAAGTTCCATTTTGTGTGTTCATCTTCCTGGCTGTGTCTTGGGTATGACTATTATTTATGAATGGCAAACATCATTATCAAGGGTCTTGTACAATCACACTTCTGCATCCGATGCGATCTCATATAGCAAGTATAATTTTGTATGCCTGTATATTTCTGTGCCATAAAAAGGGTTGTAAAGAATCTTTTCTCACTGTGTTATTCTATTTTCCATTCCATAAGTTTTCAATGACACACATTTAAAAAAATTAATTCCCATAACATTGTTAAAGAAAAATTATGATGACATCTTCCTGGTGTTTGTGATGAGATTTTGTGACAGCATTTCTCAAATTATTTATATTTTTTAAGATGATATCTTCTTTTTAAGAAGATCACTTTGGCTGTCAAAGGGAGATATAAGCTTCATCTTCTGGCTCTTCTGGCTGCCTTGACCGTAAACGTATTGTGTTGTTACAGTCAGTTTCTCTAATCTTACCTCTCCACATTTGATCTGCTGTCCATAGTTACTAATTTTCTTTTATGGTTTGTTGTGAGTGACCATATCTTGGATATGATGGGAATTAGTATGCTTTTACTTTAACACTGCCATGGCCAAATGCCGCTTGATCAGATTATTCATATCTCAATGTATTCTCTGTAGTTATAATAAATCAACTGCTGGCTTGCTAGGCCTGTCGCAACTTCACCAGACACATCCTCCCTCCCCTCGCCAGGATGTTTCGAGGATTGCCTTTATGCCTAACATAACAGCCATTTGACACAAGGCCACACCATACTTTGCCAATCCTAGCAATTCCCTGCTTTGTCCTGTCTACCACCTCTCACAACATAGACATGTGGGTGGGCTGCTTTAAGAGTTGAGATGACTCTATGTAGTGTCAGTGTTTTTTTACCGAAATGTGTTTAACTATCTTCATTAGCTCTACACTGGTTATTCTGGCAAACAATTTCAGTCCATTTATTCTGCACTGGCACCAATTAATGTAATGTAACTTTTTAAATATTGTCTTTATTCTCTTTTTTTCTAATCGACTACTCTTAGGATGACTTAAAAACGTATCCTTGAAAAAATTTTTTTTAAAGAGTCAGGATGCAAAAATTTGAGACCATTAAGATCAGATGATGCCACATTCTGGTCTACAAGAGACTGAGGCTTCTGAGCCACAGGACTTCCTGACACCAGTCTCTTCAGCAAACTTGTGGGTGTGGATTTGCTCGATGATGTCTTTTCTGAATCTTCTGATTTATCAGAGCCAGCATTCTGGGATCTGCCAGATTTCTTGGTATGTTCTGTGTGTACTCTGTCCTGTGACTGCATGTAGGAAGAGCTCTGAGACCTGCAACAGAATATGAAAAGAATACTGTGACCTCTGATACAATTTGAGGTGAAGCTAAATATACAGGGTCATCGGGAAAGATTGCTGGAAATGGATACACACTTGTGGCATCTTAAAATGTTCAGAGAAGTTCAGTTTTCTTCTTTTTCTTTTTCACATTCACCAGCTGTACACTCTGGCAGAAAGTTCTGTTAGTTCATCCACTTCTGGGCTGCAGTCCTGTTTCAGAAACGGAGTGTTGCGTGTGCATCTGTTTTACAGATCTGACTCATTTGCATGCAGAATTCTGGTTCCTTGCCTCTCAGGCAGATGCAATCCAACTTCAAAGGAAGCTCCCAATTAATCGACTCTTATGACATGCTTTTGGGTAGGCAGTGGGTTCAGTTTTAAACTTACCTTAGTACACTTCGATATGGTCACCAGTTGCAGCTCTGGTGATGTCTAGACGGTATTCAGTCTTCTGCAACACCTCAGAAGTTGTGTCCAGAAGTTCAGTTGCAATGGCTGTAGCTCCCCTCTCTTTAAAATCCTGGATGCTCTTTATCTTCTCAGTGCCGTTTTAAGCCTCATGGTCACCCAAATATCACACTAAATGTTAAGCCTTTCTAAACATTTTAAGATGCCAACCATGTATCCCCATTTAATACCTCTTTTATAATAAGTTTAAAATCCTGGCAATGATTTTTGATGACCCTCTGTTAAACTGGGTGTTCATATTAATAAAATATCTCAATAAATGCAAATCCTGTTTTTAGCGGAAAGGCACAGATATCACAGCCTAGCAGGCTAGCTAGCTCAGTGCTGAGTGGCAAATTATCACTTCAGAGGTCCTGTATAAGTAGCATCCTTTGGATATTCTTTCCAGGTCATGCCTGTGTGTTGGGAAATGAGCAGGCAGACATACTAGCTGGTTCTGCACCACTTAGTGGCCGGTTTTGCACCACAAGCTAGATATTGTGAGGACCCTCTGGCGCGAGTGAACAGTGCAGAAGTGCAAATAGATCATTACTGTAAGTGGAGAATGGCGCTGCAAGGAGTTGCCAGGGGATTTGGCCAATGCTGAACACTCAAGGGAAAGGCGAGACGTATATACAATTAGACAGTTACTGGTGCCATCAAAATTGGAACTTTTCATCTGCTGCTGAAATGGGGATGGAACAGTTTTGGAAATGTCCCGAGTGCTATGATGATGATTCTTAATTCAACAACATTCAACTGGCATGGAGAATAAAAACATTCAGACCATTTAAAGTATGATGATAATAGACACACACACAAGATCATTATCAGAACAAAGGCCTTTATACAATAAATTAATAGGCTGAACCAAAAAATTGCCCTCTTGTCATTCTTTCATGGGATGCAATTTTTCGTTATTTGAAGCCCTACTCTGGCTCTTCCCAGGGGTTGCAATATAGCCTGGCCATAAATATGGTCAAATGTCTGAATGCGGTTTCTGGGACCTCTCCATGGGTGATCCTCATCCACATGGTGGCACTTTTTGTCATCAGGTGTTTACCTCTTGTGTGATGTCCTGATTGGGTAAAAGAAGATAGACAGATCAACCAAAAATGAAGTTCAGCTACAATAATCGACTCCACTTGTAAAACTTTCCCCTATAGTTGACAGAAATGTGTTATTTCTCCAAACTTACCCATGTGAGCAGCTAGATACATCAGAAGAAACACTAATCGATCCCTGCTCCTCCAAGGACAAGTCAAGATCTCCTCTGCCACATTCTACTTTAGCACCATCTGGGCTTTGGGATGTCGGTCCCAGAGGATCAAACTCTTCTAAGTCAGCTGTCTTACTTGGTGTGGTTTTACCACTACCAAAACTCCCCTTTCTGCTGCTGGTAACAGGATTATCTACATCTGATTGCTTCCCCAGTGTTGAAGATGAAGCCACTGATCCTGAGTTAAGGACTGTGTCAGTCCTGTCATTGGAAGACTTCACAAAGATAGGGGTGGTTGTCTCATCTTCATCTAGAAACATTTAGACACAATAAAAGTAATGAAAAGTAAACCACACTGAGGTAGAAAAAAAAAAAAAAAAGGAGCGGCTGGCCTAGTGGTTAAGAGCACTAGGCTCTTATTCAGGAGAACCTGGCTCAAATCCTTGTTAAGGTGATGAATTTTGTTCTGTCAAAAGCAAAAATTCAAATCACTGCCTGCAGTCTGGTGGTGACTACATTAGTTATGCTGCTTTAATTTCTCAAACTCAAGACCCCTGTCCTACACACTCCCTTAAAATATACAGGCAGTAAAAACAGTAAAATAAGACATTCTCTTTTCTGCCTTTCAGGTCAGGTTTTGAAGAAGTGTTGGGTACGAGACTTGGTATGTGCTATGTAATGGTTGTTATTAGATTATTAGATATTCTATCCATACATTCCTTGCAGGTCAAATCTCTAGCTCTCCTCCCATTGTGTCTAAGCGACAGTAAAAATATTGTATTCAACAGTGCTCTTTTGGTGTTAACTGTTACATTTTTGGTTCTGCGCTATTGGAACTACATTGGCCATGCACTCAGAATGGATAAGATCAGACTCCCTCATCAAGCCCTCATATGGACACCGAAAGGAAAAAAAAATGGGAAAGACCAAGAGAGATATTGCGTAGAACCATCACCAATGGAAGGCTCCAACCATAGGCCTAAAACACATTTCATTGTTCCAACTAGTCTCACCACTATACACACATCACTGTTCCAACTAGTCTCACCACCATACACACATCACTGTTCCAACTAGTCTCACCACCACACACACATCACTGTTCCAACTAGTCTCACCACCATACACACATCACTGTTCCAACTAAAGGTCTAAAACTGGTGGCAACGAACCCCTAGACTGGAGAGCTATGACCTCTGGCCTATGGGCCACCTCAAGCTCAAAAGGAAAGAGTAACTAACTAGAGGTTACTTAATTCTGAAAGTCATATGAAGCAAGTGAATGAAAAAGCCGCATGAACAACCATAATAAGAACTCTTTAAAAAAAAGTGAAACTAATGTTATGTTTGGTACCAGAATGTCTTAAGTTTTCATATATGCTCTTGAAGGGTTTGGTAAGTTATTTTTATGTTTTTATTAAAAAATATGCCCATGATGACTGAGATGGTAAAAAGGCATCAGCAGTCCAGTTAACAGCCATACAAAAAACCCAAAAAAACAAGGCTCATTAACAACAAAACACTCCTCGTTACGCTAAACAGTAAATTCTGAAGCACTCTCTACCCAAACAGGAAAAGGCAAATTATAAAAGCTAGAGAGATATATAAAGATTATGTTGGCTGATTTTACTTCAACAGATCATACACACCAAAACGTATTTAGAGTAGGACTATATTTTCTAATGCATAAATTGTCAAGGCGCTCTAAAAGTACTGGAGAGTTTTGGGAAATGCCATTCCGCTCTCAAGACTCGGCGAAGGAAAAACGCAAACTGCAACTTTATGCGGTACAGTTTGGTAAACACAATGCAGTGTGGTCAACACAACTATGGGGACAGAGTATCCATAGGGATAAATGCCATCTGCTTTTAGCAGGAGTATAGCAGAGCAGGGCACTCACCCTGGCAATCTAAAAGGTTGCTGAAAGCTGAGGACATAGTCTAAAGCCATGTGGATGTGGATGTGGAAAGCAAGGGGAAACTACCACATTATTATTCCAAGAAACTTATCATGGAAGCCACAAATGAAAACTGAGGCGAGAGAGCTGGTGAGAAACCAGTTTTTTTTTTCATGCAGACTGTGATTATAGCGACGTTCTACAAAGGAGCTGATACATGATGATGAAATTGCTGAGACTATAATGCAACATCAACACTACATGATTAAAGAATAATAAGTATAAAATCACTGAAAATGCCTCCATACAGTGTGTTGTTTGACTATCACAGGTGATGTTAATTCAACGATGCGTCCAGTTGGGACGCAATTTTGTTGTTGTTTTAAAGCCCCACATTGGCCGTTGCCAGGGGCCCTAACAAAACATAACCTGTGGGTTGAACAGGGTTTCTGGGACCCTGTCCCCAGGTGATCTTCATTCAAATGGTGGCACTTTGTGTAACTAGGTGTTTATCACTCGGTGTGATGTCCTGGTGGGGCTGAACCACATCATCATCACAGGTGATGAAGACCAATCAGCATCCAAGAACATGTCAATGTTCATAGACTACACCCTCCTCTTGACACTAGTCTAGAGGCTGACCTAACCCATTTTCAGAAAACACTACCAACCTTGGTCAAGTCCAAGATTACCACAAACTTTCTGGCTACTATTAATTACCAGTATTCACACGTCTCAGAGCTTCAATTGGCCAGACAGGTATGTGGATTTTTCTTGGATAGACCCCAATGATTTTGTGTATTCCTGTGTGTAACTGTAACAAAGTTCATTTATGTTTATGTCTTGGTGAAGGCTTTTTAGCCGCAATGTCCACTTGCCATTTGTGACTGTGATAATGTGAAACTGATGAGTTCTACTTTTCATCTGGTTTGATATCTTTTCATGACAATTTACTATATGCAAAAATTCAGACACCCCCCCTCCCATAAAAGAACACCGGTTCCCAGATGAGCCAGGAAAGAGGCTCTTAAGGGGCAATGGCACCAACTGGAAGTGCTGGGTTTGTGGCTTCTCAAGGCAACACAGTTAAGTTGGTACATTTAAATATGTAATATCTTATTTATGCCCAATCAGCAGGTTTCTTTAAAAAACTGGAACTGGTATGGCATGATGAAAGTTTCTTTCTCCAGCACTTTCACAGTCAAAGCACCTTCGATGTCTTGAATCCGCCTTTGCTGAGGCCATCTTTGCCTCGTTTCCCCGGCAAATGTATCCTCCACACCATTTTTTCCAGGTCACCATGACGTTTAACATGGCCAAAGTACCTCAGTTTTCAGTTCAGGATGCTGTTTATGAGGCAGTTCTCCTTGATATTCAGATCATGCAGAATGTTGATGTGTTACTTCTTATTAGTCTGCTTCTGGAAAATCACAAAAATATTATTAACTGTAAATCAGAGTGACTTACCTTGAACACAGTTATTCGCAATGTCAGATTTCATAACTGAGCTAATGTTGAGACCCTCAAGTAACCAACTGTTGCTCCGTAGAGTATCTTCACTGATCTCAGTCACTTCAGTCATAGTGGTATCAATATTTATGGGGTCAAAGTAAGCAAGGTCAGTGTCAGGAAAAGAGGTCGCCAATATGGATTCATCATCTGTGTCGTTGGTGTCATCTCCGGTGGATGAGCTCAGGCTGATGTTGTCAGATACTTGAGGAAAGTTCCAGGTGCCCTCCAGAACTGCCATCCTGTAATATTAAAATACCAATTAACTGGTTTGAAAATAAAAAGATACAGCTATAGAGATATTACAAAGATTATGAAGGCTGACTTTACTTCAGGTCATACACACCAAAATGTATTCACAGTAAGGCAAATGGTCTACTGCATAAATTGCCAAGACTAAATGCAACACCAACAGCACACGATTAAACAATAATAACCAAAAAAATCACAACAACAACAAAAGTTCCTTCACATGCATTGTTCGTGGCTTACGCGTTGCGAGTCCGACTCATAATCCCAACATAACGCAATTGAAACCCACTGCTGGCTGCGTGGATTTTTATCGTGGTTTGGGGCGTCGCAGGTCGACCCAGCCTAAAATGGGTGCCAGGATGCATGTCCTGGGAAAGTAAATATAGCAGGCGTAATGCTGACCACATTACCCTCCTGGTGCCAAATGGTCTGTAAAAATATGGGTACGCTTCCCATAAGCCTGACACGTCTAAAAGGCATGAAAAGGGATCTTTACTTTACTTACTTACATACTTCACTTCAGGTGTTGTTTACTATCTTAACATTCAAAAAGTACTCGATAATCAATGATAGTAAGCAGGATGATGACAGATGAGTTTAATTTGAGTCTGGAAAGTTCCTGAGCAGCGTGAATAGCAAATGAAAGTGATATCAGAGGTGGGATTTGCTATATGGTTCTCTCTAGTTTGCCTCCATTTCTTTAAAAGCGCAACCTCCGCTGCCTGGCAGGCTGATGCATCATGCTTAAAACTGTTCGCCATCCAGATTGTTCTTGAGCAACAACCTCCCATGTTTCTGTTTCAATGTTATAAGATTTAACAGCAGTTTTGAGTGTCCTTATAGCCTTTTTTTTTTCAGTCTACCTAGAATTTTCCCCCATGGTGGATGGAGTTCAGTGTTCAATATTTTTTTGGGAAGCCGATGTTCTCACATGCGGGCTAGGTGACTAGCCCAACAAAAATACTTAGCTGTAAACAGAAATTCCACCCACCCTCCTTCTCCTTCCCATCAATATACTCGCACATATAAATACACACACACATATACATCATTATCATGTGCCATGCTATTACAAGTCTGCTGCCACGTTTTGCCGTCTCACACGATCACAAGAATCACCTCTACATCCACATCTGTGTAGCATATATACTGATCCATACGTAGCTAAAGGTGACCAGTGTGACAATGATCACATCACGTAACAGGTGCTGATTTAGTTAAAACTCAAGGCCCAGCATCATATCTCCAATATACCATATGGCATGGAAACAGAGTCTGTAACCTGTAAACTAACTTTCAATGTGCAGCTAGATTTGATAACAACATTTACCTCAAAGTGATTTTTTTTTTTTTAAACATCTGCCTTACTAAGCTCTGAAAATCACTTGCATCGAGATGAAAAATAAACAGTATCCTACGGGCTCTATCATCAATTTCTCATCAAACACATGACACTATCTGAAATGTTACTGTCAATTTCCACTTGAATTTATACAAGGAAAAAAGCCTCATGGAGACAGGCACTGAGTCAAGAGTAATGACTTTCTTCTTTCAGGGTTCAGATGACTTTGCTGTCAATACACCCATCATAATGAGTTGCAAAAGTCAGAGAATTCACAACCAGCTAATAATCCAGAATATGGTCCACAAGTAAAAAAGAGTTGAAAAAAATTTAAAAACTGATAGAAGTAAATCTTACTTTGCATTATTATTCCTTTGAGAACCATTTCCAGGCTGCAGGCCTGCTTGTTCTTTCTTCCCCTGCTCAAACTTGGCTCCAAATGAGGTAGGTTTTACACTACTGAAATTGTGCTGGACATCTGATTTCAGTTGACATTTTGGATTTAAACTGCTACCAAGTTCACCAGACACGCTTTCCAGGCTGGAAGGTTCTGGTTGCATCAGAGACGGTTCTGTGCCGATGTCTGTGTCAGTTTTTCCTTCCTGTTTTAATAAAAATAAAATAATTACAGAAATAAACTAAATATAAATGTAATGTTTAATATCAAACTAAGAGAAGATGTAATGATGTCAAAGACCTACATCATCACAGAATGAGAATAGCCATGCTTCTCATCAAGTAATGGAGTGTAAACTGTTCCTCCCCATAAGACAAAATTTGGAAACTGACGATGATGATGATGAACAAAATATTATTATATGTTGCAGATTCTGCTGGCTGCTGATAAAGGATACCATGTGGAACCTTGATCATGTAATAAGTCAGACAAGTATTGGTTATATCAATATAAACAAATTATGTTGCTACCAAAATACACATTAAATGGTTTTTCTTTTACATATGTCACTTTTTAAAAAAAATGCTTTTAGATCAACATTTAATAGTCGTCCCCCTGTGGGATGCAATTTTTCATTATTTGAAGCCCCACCCTGGCTTTTGCTGGGGGTCCTAAATAAAGCCGGGCCATAAATATGGCTTAACGGCTGAACAGGGTTTCTGGGACCTCTCCATGAGTGATTCTCATCAGCATGGTGGCACTTTGTGTTTATCGTTTTGTGTGATGTCCTGGTGGGGTACATCTTACATACATACATACATACATTTTAAGTTTTTAAGTTAGTTGCGTATCCTTTACAGGACGTTGCAGAACTAACCCTAACAGCCCCTGGCTGTTGTGTGGTTTCTCTTGGCAAATCTACGTCCAGTAGTTTGCCATTGATTTCTGGACGGTCGGCTTTCTTGATACCACTGTCGAAACCAACGCAAGGCGCATTGCCCGCAACTGGGATCGAACCCGACATCCCGGCATTTCGAAGCGAAGCGTTCGCATAGACTTAACCACAGAGCCGACACATACATACATACTACAAAAAAAGCTGATGTTTACCAGCTAATAAACTGTTGCGTTTCTTGAAAGGATTGATAAAATGTGTACATATGAAGCAGATGAAGACTGATGTAAAAATGTACAAAGAGTATTATATATGATTAAAAAAAAACACACAAAAAACATCTGCATTCATGTTTAAAGATAAAAGAATCTTTAGTGAGAAGACAAGGTTATATTTTAAGAAGAGTAGGTTACTTTAATCTTTCTTGTCCATCAAAGAAAACAAACATCACTTACAGTCACACAAATAAAAATCCAAACACACATCAAATTTATGAAATTTCTTTTGCATTCACCCCTAACAGAGCATATGGGACGACTTTGCTGTGCCTTATACTAATGCTGTGATTTTTGCACTTTTCAGCCCAACACATTCAATTTCAGCAAACTCTGAATTTGTCATATTTTATAACAGGCTTGTTAAGGGGCTGTAGATGTATATCCCCCCCCCCCCTCCAAAATTAGCCCATGAAACTTACAAAGGGACAGATTTATGAAGCAACAAAGTAAAGAAATAAATCACATTATTTTTCAAGTCAGAAAATTCCAGCGGACACAAACTTACTTCTAAAAACTGCTTAAAAACTAACGACTTGTAGAGATGAGGTTGTGTAGCCACAAAATTCAGCAGCTCAAGGGAGCTCATCCTTCTTTCTTCTATTACATTTTCATCAAAGCGGCCTGTAAGGGAAACACGTTTTAAATGTCTATGATATATAACTAAACACTGCAGTTTTCATAGCACTACAAAATCTATGGAAATCAAAGGAAATCAAAAACTAATAATAAACTTAAAATATTTAACTTTCACATCAAGTCAGTACTGCTGTATGGAGACCAATAATGGAGAAGAACTAAAACAATTACTAGTCAACTATAAACATTCATTAACTGGTACCTGCAATTAATACAGGGAATTAACTCTTTAAGGCCCGAGCAACACTGTGACTGTTGACTGAGAAGTTCCCTTTTGCCCAAACAACAATGTCAGCGTCGATCGTGTGTCCCATATACATTGTTTTGCATACAGTTCTGTATTTGTTTCTAATGTTCGGAACTACCATTAAAGTATTCAGGAAAGGTTACTGTAATGTTTTCATGTAAACAGCATTCCTTGTTCCAAAACACATGGGCAGATTTATCCGATTTATAGATAGCTAGCGCTGAACAGTGCATTTTTCAAGTTTTCATTGATAGCAACGTTCCAACCACAAGTACACGCTGCAAAATGCATCTTTCTGCGGCCGAAACTCAGAAATTGTTTCAGCCAGATGTTTCTAGTTCTGATTATGATAATGAAAATTTCGATTTTTCCTAAAGTGATTTGACAGTGAATCACAGCAGCAGCTGAGTGATCAGCTGTTTGGGAATCTAGCGATTCTGATGAGTTTACACACAGAACGTTCCACTGCTATCATATTTAAGGTGTAAGGATTAAAAGTATTTTACATTCTCTATTGCCTTTTTTGTACACCCACCCCTCTGCCATTTTTGTAAAGGGGAAATTATTGTGGGCCAAGTCTATCAAAATTCATGGGCCTGAAAGAGTTTAGTTGTATGATACAGTCAATTTATTGAGAGACAAAGAATGAAATGGTTTGGCCATCTAATGAGAATGAAACCAACGATGCCAGCAGCAAGAGCGTACAACCTGAGACTGCACAACATAACGTCAAATCAAGCGACCGCACGTGCCCCGGCTCGGCTGCCAATCATCTGATGAACTGCGACGCCTAGCGGTATAAGCAGATATTGACAAAAGAAGATGAAAGAGTGACTGATGTGCTTTAAAAGAGAATTAAGTAAATTCCATGAGTCATAAGGTGAAGTAAAGACACTGGGGATAGATAGAACACATATTAAGAAAATCTGAGAACATATAACTAGAATATCTTCGAACTGGAACCAACAGGGACACAGAAATAAAGGAAGATCAACCAAACAAAAACACATGCAGAAGAGAACTAGAGAGGGACACCAACAAGATGGAAAGGATGTGGGATGTGGTAGCAAAGGACAGTATGACTTGGTGTGAGTTGGCCTATGCTTGATTGGGGGATAAAGAGCAGAAGACCTGTCAGGATACATATTTTAAGTGTCTATTACATAATTATACATAACATTTATTCATGCCGTTTCAATTTTTCTCATGACTAGCTAATTTCCATTTTTTAAAATGTTTATTAATTTCATTACCCTGATGCTGTTTTTAATACTCGATTGATAAATCTCCACTCATGCTGAGTGTTCATAAAAATAGCAAGTGACAAAATATAAGTATAAAAGCGATAAGAACACAGGTAAATTAATCTGCATAAAATTTATAGTTACAAAAAGTGTGAGCTAGCTCTCCATCCTCCCCACCCCTGCCAGCTTTCATCTTCCAATAAAGTACAGGCCATTAACCAACTCTTGCTCAACCCTTTGTAGACTTCATAACAAGTTGGATCATCCAACTAAAGTTTTTCTATTGGACAAGTTAGCCTAGTGATTTTCAACCTTTTTCAGGACTCCCCCCCCCCCCCCCCCCTCTCAACATATGGCAAGACCTTCCACCCCCAGAATAAAAAAAAAAAATGATTAAAAAGAGGAGGTCAAGAAAGAACCAAGCACTTTCAAACAAGAACTTGGAGAAAAACATACACATAAATCAAAGTGTCAAAAAATATATCGTCCTCGGCTTTACATATAGTTTAAAACCTATTTTATTTATATAACTGAACCGAAAAAAATAATAATACAATAGAGTATTACAAATACAAATCAACTCAATTTCAAAACTACTTGCCATCCTCCTTAAAACTTCCTCATGCCCCCCAGGTTGAAAACTACAGAGGTAGCCGGTCCCATGTCTCACACCAACCTTCTTTAGTCAACTCTTATGCCACGCTACAGTGTTATTATTCTGTGCTTCCCTTCTAAGCCCTGGTATTACCTCCCTGTCATTTGACAAAATCTAACCTAGACTGAACCCTTATCATCAATGTGTCTTGTCCTTCAGCTGGCTTTAAGCTTCCTAACAGACCTTTGCCAACAGCATTTTTCTTGTCCCTTGGCTCAGTCTTTACATTCTCCCTGCCAGTGGTTTTCAGATGCGAAGGCCATAGGCCACTCTGAAGTATGTGGTACAACGCATGTTTTCCACTGTTCCATACATCTTGGCTTCCACTCGAATGCCAAACTTGTGATCTCTCCATTGCATGTAAAAAACATGATTAGTACTCTGTGGTGCCTGTATTTTCTTTTGTTCTCTGTATCTTTTCCTTGGTCTGGCCAGTTGTGTTTTCTACTCTGCACTCTTCTCCTGGCTCCACAAGCTGAGGCAGAGGAAAAACATGTAACTTTGGGCTCCTTCAAGGGGGAGGGTCCGTATGTCCTTAGTGGCTAATCTCTGACTGCCTTGGCACTGAATGTGCTCCTTGGTGAATCTCTCAACCATTTGCAAGCATTCTGCCACACAAATAAACTATCAATTATTTCCAAACTTCTGATGCAGATTGACAAAAATTATTATATATTTATAATTAACTAAATCAATTATTGAACATAAAAACTTACCGAATAATTTGGGCTTAGCAAACTCAGGAAACTGGTCTCTCCTATGAAGAGCTTTATGTAGAGCCAACAAAGATTTGTGAAGTACTTTGAAATCATTGTACCTCTTCCAGCACACAACCTACAATCACATAAAAATTAATTAAACACATTATTTTTAGATTTAAGACTGGCCTAGTAAACAAGTAGCCAATAGCCGAAACAAATAAGCTAGAATAACAGGACCATTCCTGTGTGTGTGTGCTGAGTGATTCTTTTAGCATGATCAGGCAGAGTCAAGGCAGGCTGGTTATCCAGACAGTGGTCTGAGTCATTGCAAAACTCTCCTGTGTGTGCAGTTACCTTTATATTCATCCCAGGGTATGCAGACGTTGTTGGTAATGAAAAGAACTATTGACTGGCAGGTGCTGCATTAATTGAAGATGGCCCACCCATAGATCACGCAGACATTGTTGTCATTGCCCTTAGAGAGATAGGACGCTCTGAGGATTTTGGAAGCAATGTGTCCACATCACTGCTAAGAATATGAGAACTGGGAGTAAAGATCAGCACAGCCAAGCATGAGAAGCACATCAGATGCACACAAAGTCTTGTCAACTAACATAGGATTGGCACTATTAACCACACAACACTGATGAATATGTTGAGAGGATAATCTGAGTGCCTATGGATGTGTCCGAAAGTGCTGTGAAGATAATCTAACTCATAATTCAAATAAACACCACATCTGAAGTGAGTTGTATATCCTTTACAGGACATCATAGAACCAGCATTATTGGGCTGTTTTACTAGGCAATCTTACATTCAGCAGTTTGCCATTTCTTTCTAAACGGTCACCTCTCGATACCATAATAGAAACCAGAGCTAGGCAGTCTGCTGTCAAATCACTGCAGCTGAAAGTGAACCAAGTATCTCAACATTACAAGCTGTGTTTGCAAAGCCTACACCACAGTGGGCAAACCATGCCATAGACAAGATTAATATATTTTAAGAAACATGTTTCACTTATTGTATCCATACCAAGTAAAACTCAAACTGAATTCAGAGACTCCACTAATGTTTCCAGACACTGTTAATATAAACTACATAGCTAAATGGGCTGGGGTGAGAACTGAGAATAGTACCAGTATTCAAATGTGAAAATGTCACCTTAGCAGTGGTGTGTTCACTTTCTCTTTCCAGATTGCTTCACATTCACAGAGCTGTTTGTTTCTTACACACACACAAAAAAAGGTTATGGTTAGTTAGTTAGTTAGTTAGTTGGGTTATCCTCATTGCACTCCGGACATGTCCATAGGTGCTCAGATCCTCCCCTCAGTATGAACCCCAACGTCCGATGGCTAATAGTACCAGTTCTATGTTGATTAACAAGTCTTCTGGCGTAGCTGGTGTGCGTCTCGTTTCTTGCTGTGCCGATCTTAATTCCCAAGTCTGCCATTCTGGCGAGTGATCGGGATTCATTGCCACCAAAGTCGTCTATCCTTCCCATTTCTCTGAGGGCATTGATAATATCAGCATGATCCATAGGCTGACCGTCGGTAGTGATAGCGGATCCAGCCAACCTGTCAGCTCTTTCATTTCCATCGACGCCAGCGTGTCCCGGAACAAAAATAAAGGTGACTCCACGGACAGTGGACTTCTGTAATGATTCAAGCCATTGTCTTCGCACTGAACCTGCCTGAACCCTCCAGATCATACTCATTGAATCACTGAGTATACACACGCAGGTGTATTTTTGTGTTTCAAGCCAGGCAAGCGCTTGTGTCACTGCCATCACCTCCATCGTCATGCTGCTGGTTGTCATGGAGAAGGCGCCATTGGCTTCTTTGACTGTTCTGCCCGCTGAGCGTGCTGTAAATGCCCATGCGCTTCTTCTTTGGCGTATAACGGATCCGTCTGTATAGATTATTGCATCTGCTTCGTCTGAATTTTCACCGAAAATTATGGTACTCAGCACAAGGTGTTTAAAAAATGGTGCTGGTACAAACCAGTTTCTATTAAAGTAATGATGTAAAAAATAGGATGCCTTAACAAAGGCTGTAGTACTGCAAACTGTCAAAAAAAAAAAAAAAAAAATAGACTAGGCACCTGATCCATACTACTTTTAAAAAAGGGGAGGAATTTTGCATTCTTAAGTTTCCTTATTCTGTAAAAATCCCTTATCCTGTGACAATTTGTTCTAGGTCTATGGGAGAGGAGCAGACAGCCACACTGTCCCGTAGACTGGTAATATATTTCAGTTGATACTGTCAACATTACATGTATATTCTGGAATGTCAAAATAATATATCCATCCTCATATTTACACAAACAAAATCTTACTTACTTCAGTTAATGCCTCAGGTGATCTTATGGGGAAAGTCTGTGGAACAAATGGTCAAATAAACTTTAATTTTAAGAATATCATAAAAAGTTATACAACCAAACGAAAAGTATACCAGCGAGCATCACAATGTAACAAAATACAAGCAGAAGTGATGGCTACAAAGCCTTTATCAACACATTACATAAATCAATAAAAAATGTACCGAGATGTATTATTAAAATTTAAGACAGTCATTTTAAATTCAAAGCAACATAGAAATAGTGTACATTTTTTTTATTAATGTGTGAAAGGTGAGATGAGCAATTCTAAAGAAGTGAGGTGAGTAGGATGTACAGAAAAAGGAGAGGCAAAGAAAAAGGAAGGAGGGGAGGAAAAATAGAGAAAAGGAGGATCATGGGTCACAAGGTCCCTTTTCTGTGCCTTTAGGCATATTGAGAATATAGTGCTAGACCTATGTTTTAATAGATCAATCGGTGCTTGGTAGGTGATGTGGTCAGCAACACGCCGACCGCCTTTACTTCCCAGGACTTTATAATGTTGGGGTGCAGGGTTCGATCCAGATGCAGGCAGATTGGCAGCAGATTGTCTTACGCTGGTTTTGACAGTGGTACAGAGAGCCAACCATTCAAGCAATGGCAAACTAACAAATGTATAATTATGCATACAGAAACCCTAACATCCAAAATGCTGGGGTTGGTTCTGCAATGTCCTGTAATGTAAAGGCTATGCAATTAACTTTTCATTAACCCTTGGGTGTCCCAATTCAACTGTTATACAGTTTCAAGATATATAAGTTTGATTCTTATCCTTCAGATGTTAATCTTACAGGCTGCAATCCCAGGAAAAAGAGGTGGGGTGGAGGAGGGAGGGTGATGTTTTTTTAAAGGCGTAGAACTAGTGTCATCAGGTGTGAAATGCTGAAGGATTTACTGAAAAGAAGAGACTCTTAGGAAGATCAAACACTTATGGCATTTAGGGCTGACTTTATTATTTTTTTTTACCTAGCCTTAGAAACATTACATGCCAAAATTAAGTTTCATAATGATTGCAATGTCTATCTATAAGTACCAAATAAATCTTAAAACAGTATTAGACTCATCTTGGTAATGATAATGGCCTAATTAATTATCACATAACTATAATTAACAACAATTAATTATTACATACAAAGACAGCAAGTGAAATGGTTTGAGAACTTAGAGAGAATGCCTTGTGACACCATATCATACAAAACATACATGGAAAGAGAAGAAGGACGTAGAGCACGGGGTAGACCAAGAACAAGATGGAAGGATAACATCAGAGAAACTCTACAACAGCACGATGTGCCTATGTTCGAGGCAGCCAGAAGAGCTAGAAACAGAACCTTATATCTCCCTCGACACCCACAGCGGTTAAAGAGGAAGTGAAGAAGAAGAATTATTTATTAATGTGTAATGACTTCACCTTGCAGGTAACTTTATAAACTGTAAATCCTTTGGAGTGAAGTTGGGGATCTGTGACAGCAAAGTGCCATATATTATCCTGGACATTCCACTTTGAATCATGCGCCATTGTCGCACGTCAGGATGACTATAAACGTGCATACATTTTATAACCAGTGTGTCCAATTACTACGTACTAAAAATTTATGTTTTATACTTTGAATTTGACTTCACTTGGGCTCTGTCACTACTGTTACTAAACTGTTAGTGAAGTGTCACCTGTGGTGTTTGTTTGTTGTGTTACTATTAATTTGTAGTTGTTCTTAACTGGTAAGTCAATGTAAAGTGCAATGTAATAGTTGTAGCGGTAGGTTCGAAACTGAAACTCCCATATCTAAGTTTATTAAATATAGGCCGTTTAAACCAAAATATATGTGAATTAATTGTCTGGCTAAGTCATAAGTTGTCTCAATCTGAACCCAGCAAACAAACAAGATTAGGAGTTCGACCCGGAAGCAATCACTTAGGGTCATAACACGGAATAATTTTATTTCGTCTAGTGTCTACATTTTGGAATTTAGAATTATGATCATATATTATCTTCTACATGCCACAGCTTAGGTTTACAAAAAAATTTGCAAATTTATAATCGTAAAAATATAACTTGAAGTAAAAGCACTAAACAATGATGGAATATCGCAGAGTGAGGAAAATTAATAATTTATTTTAATTATACTGACTTCTCGGGTGTTGATTCCAGGGAAGCTACTCTGAAATAGTTCCCCCCTGACGACATAAATAACCGCCGGGATTTATCTTTATATCGTGCACAGAATTGAGAGAAATGGGACTTCTCACAATATTAAAGAAAATGAAACAGAAGGAGAAGGAGGTCCGGATATTAATGCTGTATCCTTTAATGTTAGATTATCCGATCGTTATGATATCATAGTGGTAATTGTTGGCAGATTACTGTAATAATCATCTCTAGTGACTCTAGTGTAGTGTTGTTGTTCTTCTTTCTGACTGAGTCAGTGACTTGACATTTGAAAATTGAGGTTAATTTTCCATTTTCATTGGTAAATGTCATCATCATCATCATAATCCCGTAACACTGCGTGTCGTTGGGTCATCAGTTTCTGTTGATTGTCTAATCAGCTCTCTCCACCTTTGGCGGTCAGTTGCGATGGGCTTCATGGTTGCATGCTTGAGGCCTGTCCAGTCAGTCAGGTTCTGTAACCAGTTTTTTCTTGGTCTGCCTCTTCTCCTCTTTCCTTCTACTGAGCCCTGCAGTATTGTTTTAAAGAGGCCATTAGATCGGCTATCCTCTAAATAACCGTCCCAAATTATCAAGGCCAAAAATATACCCTAAAAGGGCCTCAGTCAGGTGTCAATTGCGGACTTCCGGCGACTTAAATTGCGCACTTCGGGCGACTTCCTCCACCGCTGAGAGTATCTCACACGCTGCTATGCGCAGCATGGATTGGGGCTAAACCAGATGGCTGGGACTAAACTAGATGGCTGGGACTCACTAGCAGCAGCTACCGCATCTCCTGCAGCTTCCTTCATTTTATTTGCTCGTGAGTCCCAACCATCTAGTTTAGCCCCGATCCACGCCGCGCGTAGCGATGTGGGAGATAATCGGCGGTGGCGGTATAGTCCCCGGAATTCCGCAATTCAGTGGTGTTGGTATAGTCCCAGGAAGTCCGCAATTGACATGTGACTGAGACCCTGTTAGGATATATTTTCGGCCTCGATAATTTGGGACCATTATTTGGAGGATAGCCATTAGATCTCATTACATGTCCATACCACTGCATTTTTCGCCTTTTTCACTGTAGTTGAAAGAGGTTCATAGTTGCCAATGTGCTGTATAATTTTATGGCGAACATCTTCGTTTGTAATGTGTTAAATGTTACTGCAGGAGATATCACCAGCCTTCATTTATTTCTTCATCTAAATCTAATATTAGTAATTTATTACTAATAAATCTGTCATTGTCAGGAGAAAACACTCATTCATTAATGAAATCACCCATCATAATGATTATTAGAAAGATAACCAGCAACTCTTCATAGCGACAAGTCAAGCAAGTGAATGTTGGAGGTAATGCAACTCCTCATCTCCCTCAGCTTCTCTCTGAAGCACTAGGTCCAAACCAGTGTTTCATGGAGCCTTAAGGTCTCCTTGTCACTTTCCAATGGCTTTGTAGCTGCTTCAGGGCAGAAAGTTGAATTAAATTGAAGATTAGGAAACAAACAAAAACGTAGAATCTGCTGCCACTAGCTCCAAAATTGTTGACAGACAAGGAGAGTGAGTGGGCCTGCTTATCATATGCCTTAATTGGTAATAGCTAGGAATACATTTATCATAATGGTAAATTTCAAAGTTTTTAAAATATTGCATGAAATTATTTGGTAGACACTGCACAGTTGTTTAGCTATCTCATTACTTTAAATTTTTGTTTTATCTACTTGCTCCTCTTCCACTTCATAAAATTACTTCTAAACATCACACAACTAGTCAGATGTAGGTTACAATAGACCTAAGGGGCTCCTCGGAAGTAGTTAATTCTAAAAAGAGTTCTATGAATGAAATTATTTGGGAAATGTGGCTCTAGAGCCTTCTCTTTACATTCTGCTAGGCTGTATCCTGACCACATCAGGATTACTGTCCTTTAGCATCTTTAATGGCTCTTTCTGTCAACTTTCCTAGGCAATGCCATTATTATTTTCAGAAGATTATTAGTGTTTGTTATGGCCATAGTCTCTTGTCTTTGTTATCCGTCTCTCCTCCCCCACCTCACTCAGTGCCTGTATATAATTAGTTGTTTAGACACAATAGGATTTTCAGGTTTGGTACAGGTTGGATTAACCCAATTTTCTTTAGCTATAACTGTTTTCCTTAACATATTTATAGAGGACTGGATAATGCAGGCAAAACAACTATTTTGAAAAAATTTAATGGTGAAGATATTGACACAATTTCACCAACCTTGGGGTTCAACATTAAAACTTTGGAGCATAGAGGGTATGTGGAACCTGAAATTGTGGTTTAATCCATCTATGTAGATTAATGTTTCCATTGATACCTATGATGTCAAACATATTTATCTTTTATTTTCAGATGTAATTATATGCAATGTTTATTAATGAAAAATGGCAGCTGATTGTAAATAAATAGGAGTTTTTATTTCTTTCTGGAGAATCTTCATGGTGAAGTGGTCAAGCCGTTTGTCTTGTTTTCTGAAGGTTGTGGGTTCATTTTACAGATTGCTTTATTTGATTCACAAGTACAGTTTTTACTGAAATCTCATTGCTAGAGCTATGGAGTTCATTCTTTGTGTGACACAGTAGGCGTTCAGCTATTCCACCGAGAGAGTCCTGTGGATTAAAACTGAGACCCCAAAGGTTCTGTCACCAAATTACTGAGT
The DNA here is from genome assembly GCA_905116865.2 of Candidula unifasciata. Lineage (NCBI taxonomy): Eukaryota > Metazoa > Mollusca > Gastropoda > Stylommatophora > Geomitridae > Candidula > Candidula unifasciata. Next base: position 49,025 of record CAJHNH020001427.1, on the reverse strand, counting down.
TAGTGCGATACTGTGAGCTGTGGATTTCATGAGGAATTATTTGTTCTTTTGTTCCCATACTCTGCGGTTGACTGCACCAAAATAGCAGGTGGCCACTTTATGTTCGGAATAGTGTGTCCATTTGTAGGTGCAACGCTGGCTGTCATGATTGACCATTTTACACCAACAGTGAGCTACAGTTCTGATGTTGGCACATTTGGCAGCTGCCTCATGCACATTTACTTTGCCTGTGCTTCAAGATTTTACCAGGACTGACAAGTTTTTCTCTTGTTTTCAAATGGGACAGTGAAAGACATTTTATGTGATTTCCACTGGCACAGGAATGGAACAGTTATGGTGTGACCTGTTTGCATTGATGTTGGAACTTTAACTAAACAGCTGTACAGAAACATGTGGAGCTGTGGCGGCAGAGTGGCTAGTACACATGTTAGACCGCCAGGTGGTTGTTTGTTTAAATCTTTTTTGAGTCTGAGATTTTTGTCACTGATCTGGGCTTCCAGGTTAACCCAGCCTAAAGTTGGTACCAGGATACTTCCCGAGAGTAAAGGTGGCTGATGGGATACTGGCCATACTAAATGTCACATGCGGATAAGTCTAAATATATCGGACTATCACCATATATCTAGTATGCTGAGGAGTTACCAGGAGATCTAGCCGACGCTGAACACTCAAGGGAAGGGTGAGACGAATATACAATCAGACAGTTGCTGGGGCCATCAGAATTGTCCTGAGGGCTATGATGTTGATTCTAAATTCAGTATTCAACATATCTATTATGCAGAAAGGCATGAAAAAAGGGTCATTTCTTCTTCTGCGTACTAACCCCCAATGGAGCATAGGCCCTGAACCAATCACACCAAGTCGTTCTATCCTTTGCTATTGCAAATAGTTTACACTATGTATTCCCTTTCATTATCTAGCTCAATCTTGTTTTTTTGTGTGGGTTTGTTCCTTTTTTGTTGTTTGCCTTTATTTCGATACCCCTGTGGATTCCAATTAAAAGACGTTCTAGTTATATTGTTCACTGGTTTTATCAACTCTTTGAGTCCTAAGGAACGCATCATAGGTTCCTACCTAGAAGCCCAATGAACACAAGATGCGCAGATTTTATGACTCTCTTTACTACCCCCTGGGCCTGTGATGCTAAACTCCCTGGGACTCAAAGAGTTAACGTGTGGCCTATCCAATGCCAGCTTCTTTTCTTCACCTCTTGGTCCACTGGAACTCGTTTTTCTCCCAAAGCTCAACATTAGTGATTCTGTCGTACCATTTAATTCCCTCTATTCTGCACAGCAACCAGATAATGAATATTTTCAGTTTATTTGTAATTGCTTTTCTTGTTCTCCATGTTTCCCTTCTTATTTTTTTACTGTTGATTGGCTGTAAACGGTGGTGAAAAGTTTCTGGCTGTTCATCCACTTCTGGACTTTAATCTTGTTCCAGAACAAAAACATCTCATAATCCCAGATATGGGTCGTAAGGATGTCTTGGTGTACATAATAATGAATTTTTGTCTGTAATTGTGTGTATTTGATGTACTTGTAACAGGTTTAAGTTAAACATCTGGGATGTTGGAGGACAGAAGTCACTGCGTTCATACTGGAGAAATTATTTTGAGAGTACAGATGCTTTGATTTGGGTAGTGGACAGTGCTGACCGCATGAGATTGAATGATTGTAAGAAGGAGCTGCACAGTCTGCTGGTGGAAGAAGTAAGGGCTGCACTTTTTGTCTTCAGTATGTAAATTATAGTTTAAAGTGTCTTGGAGCTGCAGTAGCTTAATGGCTAGATTAGAGTTTTCTAAAATTTGTGTTGCGATACATTAGAGCGAAGGTCCATCGCCTGAATGTAAGGCATTAAACAGAATAATCAACATGCAGTGCCGCACGGTCAGCTGTAGCGTACGTGGCTTTTGCTAGTAGACTGACTTACTGTGTCACAAACTTATGTTTGTCTAAAAAGTGACTCATTAACATGAAAAGTTTGGGACACTCTGGATTAGATACCGGCCTACCAGCCTGAATATCTTGGGTTTGAATTTGCATCAAGTAAGATTTTTCCAAATTGACCATGACTCCCAGGTCGACCCAGCCTAGAATGGGCACCGAATTCTAGGAAATAAACGCAATGGTCATGATTTTCACCTCTGGTGATGATTATAAAAATATGAGTAGCATCACGTGACTGATGTGCATCGGCATAAGGTCTGTTACTCACTTGCTTAAAATGGCTGCTTGGAGACAAATGTTAACACCTTGGACAGCTAGAGTAAATAACATTGAATAGAAATGACTTATGAAAGACATCACAATTAACGTCCCTGAACATTTGGTATTCCCATGCGTGCTCACTTCTCCAATGCAGCAGCCACTCCAAGGTACCTCTAATTATTGTTCCCATGAGAAGCTGGTTATATTATCTCCTGTCTTCACCTCAAACTTGGCATAGATGTACTTTGCCAAGCGTTATTCCCGCCTCACGCAGTCATGTTAGCTTCAGCGATTCATCATTATCACCCAACCTAGTCCATACAGCGTTGATGATATCAGCTCTGTCCATGCTTCTTCCTGGTGCATTTTTTGCCAGCTGGTCTGTTCTTTCATTACCTTTTACTCCTGCGTGCCCAGATGTGTGGATCCAGATTGTCATAATATGTTTAAATACTTTACAAAGAAGATCTTATTTCTCAGAATTAATTCTGGTTTCAGAGACTTGCTGGAGCCACTCTTTTAGTTTTTGCTAATAAACAAGATCTTCCTGGATCGTTGCCAGCAAGGGAAATTAGAGAGGTTTGTTACAAGATGTGTAAATAGTTTGAATTGTATCTTTCTGCTATTCTTCATTGTCCCGTTTTGATTACCTTACTGTGTCCATGTCTTCGGACACATAGTGCTAGTCTTGTATTTATATACACCACTCTACGCTTAATATTTTATGTGATCAGTTTTCTGGCGGTCACATAACTTACCAGAATATTTTATGGGAACATTTTTAGAGTGGGTTAACCTGGGAACCTAACTCACGAAGAAAACTTCTATTCTTCTTCTTTTGTTTGCTTGAAATAGGTTATCTGTATCTGCAGTTCTGTCTCTGGTATGAACCTCACTGTCTGTTGTAATTCAGTCAGCAACGTGTAAAGTTGGGCTTGCACTGGTATTTCTCATGATGAGGAAAACTGACTGCCCACATCAGAAGAAGGAGACAGTCTACCTTCTTTGATATGTCAAGATAAGGAGAAAACTGGAGTACCTCCTGACGAAAGGAGAATGAGACAGAGGGAGACCAAGAAAGAAGATGCTGGATAATTTGACATCATGACATGAAAGAACATCTGTGTCATGATTGATGGATAAACACAAGACAGAAGGCTGTGAATAGACATGACTAACAATGCTACATGGTATGGATTATAGAGAAGAACCTAAGAACCCATGTTAGTTTAAAACAATTGGAAGAGATAAGAGGAGCGGCTGGTCGAACAGTTACAATGCTGACCTCTCAAGCAGGAGACCCGGGTTCAAATCTTCAGTAAGGCTGGGTATTTTTTCTGTCGGGGGCAAAATTAATTCCTCACCTGCACAGTTGTAGCGACAACACTAGCTAATGAGGCCATAAATCCTCAGTCTCAAAGACTCCCCTGCCTACACTGCACAAGTGGTAAAATAAAGGGAGTAATTGGCAGCTTTTGTGTGTGTGTGTTGCACACCTATGACCAATCCTGCGGATAGATTTGCTAGTCATTGCATTTCTACCAGATTGGTTGCTAAGTGTGTTATTCATTGCAACAAAGTAGTTGTTTCAGTTTTAATATTCAGTTAATACCTATCCACTGGCGCTGAGGTAGTCTAGTAGCTAGATGCTCTCCTGTTGACTTGAAGGTCTTTGTTTCAAATCTACACCAAGTTGAATTTTTTTCACACTCAGAAACTGATCTTTGTTTTCCACGTTTCAACCTCAAATGGGTACTAGTTAATGTCTTGGAAATTAGAAGCAGGTGGCATAATGGCAACACTTCACCCACTGAGCTGTAAATTTATGACTCTGCATCATGTACCCTGTGTGCCAATGATGAAGAAAAAAGAAGCTCAGAACACCTGTCCATAGCATGTCTTAAAATGAGTAGTGAATAATTTTCTGAGCTATGAAGAAAGGTAGTGGTGTTCAAAATATCTTATCTCATGATTTAATTAATGTGAAAATCTAAAACTACACGATTGTCTTTATGGTGGTTTATGCTGTCCTATGGTTGGAACTCCCCAAAGAAAGGAAGTAAGAAGCTGTGGTTCTTGAAGTGTACGCACAACTCAAGTCCTGAAACAAAACAAAAGTCCAGATATGGATAAACAGCCAGAAAATTTATGTCAAGAGTTCACAGTCTGTGAACGCAGACGAAAGTAGTATTAAAACTACATGCAGATGTATTTATCTGATCTAAAAAAAAAGGGGAAGTTAAAAAATTTTTTTTTCTTTATTCCTTCTCTCAGTATTTCTTTATGTAGTTATGTTAGTATCTCAGCATTCTTACCTGAATAGGACTGCTGGTTACACCCGGCTGGTGTAACCCTTATGGGTATCCTGATTATAACCGTTTCAGAGGTTGAACTGGGTATCTGGTACCTGCCGTCTCGGTCTGCTTTCCAGATTAAGATGTTTTGAAAACCTCAAGATGGTATGGTAAACCTTAAGATTGCAATCCGTTGCGGACAAACTGATTGATAGATTGTTAGATTCTAAGTACCTATCTGTTTAGTTTTTTTTTTTTTTATACTGTTGTGTGTGGTGTACCGATGAATTATTGTTATATTTTTTTTTTACAGTATGGCACCTACTTTAATTTGCAATCATATGCTTGTAAAACTGGCTTTATACACATTGTGTCAGTTCTTGTATTCAAAGGAAGTTAAATGAATGGGTAACTCTTTATGTTTGAATGTCTTTTCACTGTCTGATGAAATATAACTTTATTTCTAGGCTTTAGATCTGGATTCCATTAAAACACATCACTGGCTGATTCAGGATTGCAGTGCCGTGACGGGTGAAAATCTGCTGAATGGGATGGATTGGGTTGTCAGTGATATTGCATCCAGGATATTTACAATGGGTTGACACGCATTTATATACTTGCAGGATGTGTTTGCAGGCTTCTGTTTATGTGTACTGTATTGCCTTGTTCTGCAACAGTTATTAGCCATGCATTTTTTAGTCAGACATGGCGTGTATGGTTAGTACATGAATATTTACTGCCTATGCTGTATGGAACAGGGCTGCCAGTGCTGGGTTTTTACCTCCAGATCTGGGTTTTTATTTGACGCATTGGGTTTAAATTTTGAAATCTGGGTTTCTTAAAAAAATGTATCGTTATGTAAAAGTAGGTAAATATTTCATTTCGTAACTATAAAATTTGTACTTTTTAACAATCTGGGTGTTGTTTTTTTCAGCCTATATATTGCTTGCGTTTTTGTTCAGCTTAGCTGGGTTTTTCAAAAAAGTACCATTGGCAGCCCTGGTATGGAAGTTGTTGTTTTGTAATTTCATAAGTGACGAGCTAAATATTTCTTGCCCTGTTATTAGTATTAAGAATATCTTGGAAGGAATTGTCTTGAATTAACTACAGTTTCATCCCCTTGTGGGATGAATTGTTCATTATTTTGAAGCTTCACCCTGGTTGTTGCTAGGAGCCCTAATATAACCTAACTCTTGAACAGGGTTTCTTGGACCTCTCCACGGGTGATCCTCATCCGAATGGTAGTGCATTGTGTCACCGGGTGTTAATCGCTCTGTGTGATGTTCTGGTGGGGTAAAAAGTCAAGTCAGTTGTCTCGAATAATGGTGTCATCACATCTGTTTAAATGATATGGTAGACCTGCTTGGTAAACATGTACCTTTCTCCCTTTGAGGTCAGTGAGGCAATATTTAGAACCTGTTCTCCTGACAGACATTTTTCTTCTTTGTGTTCATCAGCTGTAAACTCTGGCAGTAAGTCCTGGTTGTTGGTCCACTTTTGGACTTGTCTTGGTCTTGTTCAAGAACTTGAGTTTTGCATGGACATCCTATTTAACCGATTTGGCTGCACACAGTTGGTTCCTCACCTCTCAGGCATATGCATTTAGACTTTGAAGGAAAGAAACACAATTAGTCGCCTTTTACATCACGCTTATCCCCGTGTGCATCCTGAGATCCCACTTGGGAGAATAGACCCACTGCTTCCCATACAAGCATGTTATACACGGCGACTAATTAGGGGAGTATTCTTCAAAGTCGAAGTGCATCTGCCTGCATACAAATAAACCACATTTGTTATACAGGTAAAGTAAAGGACCTTTTTCCACGCCTTTCAGGTGTATTGGGTATATATGGCTAGACTTATATTTTATAGACTGATGGCACAAGATGGGTGATGTGGTCAGCATCGTGCCGGCCACCTTTACTTCCCAGGACTGCACCCGGCACTCACCCTAGGCTGGGTCGACCTGGAAGCCGCTTTTATCATATAGGTGTGCGCACAAAATTTAACTTCTGGAAACAAAACCAAAGGTGAACAAACAACCAGGACTTTCCTTAGGAATTTACAGCCGGTGAACGCTGAAAAGAAAGCCAAGACAGTTGTTGGGGGCAGTGGATCAATTCTTGTTTCTCCCCAAATAGGGCCTCAACACTTACACTGGGATCCTGAAGGATAATCTGTGGCATAGTGGTTCTTCTGCATTTGTCCTTAAAGAATGGTTGGTACAGTATCTTGTGGCTACAGCTAGGCTGCACCTTTCAGCCCAACACCTCCGATTTCAGCAAACTCCTAATTCGTCTTTTACAACATACTTTTTAAGAGGTCACAGGGTCTTTTCTTGTCCTACTAAAATGGAGCCCTGGAACTGACACAGGGGAGGTGAAGTTGTTGAGACCAATTTCCTTGCACTCTATAGGTAGTAGGTTCAGCTCTGTCCTTCAGTTCACATGTAAAGTGATTTCAAAAATCCCCGGGCTCATCACCAATGCTTCAGGACCCCACAGTGAACTCTTCACGGCACATGGGTTGGGAACTCATGCTCTCCAATTCCAATTCCAGTTGATTAACACTAATTCCAAACTTGATCCTTTTTCAGCAGCCCGGAGGCCTGCTATATGAAGGAAGGTTCCTTGGCTATCTTATTTGGTTTCCTATTCTTCGTGGTGTGAAGTCATGCCTGATATTCCTGTTCTTTGTCTTCCTAAGTCCCGTGTGATACTTGGGGTTCTGGGTCCAGACTCGTGAACTAGCAGAATGTATACATCTATATGTTTTTTTTTTAATGGCATAATGCAAGGTTTTAATAAATTTCTCTCACCGTCTTCTCGTTTTCATGAATCTTACCGCTGGATTTTATATTTATATTGTGCAGAGAAGTGAGACTTCTCACAGTATTAAAGAAAATGAAACAGAAAAAAGTAGTCCAGATATTAACACTGTATCCTTTAATGCCAAGAATATACTTTTTTTTTAATGCTATCACAGCAGTGATTGTCAGACTAGTTTAACTAATATGGTCTAGTATTTATCTTCGTCTTCTTCTTTGTGACTTTTAACATTTGAGCTTCATTGTTGCTTCAGATTTCACTAGCCTGCAATTATTTATGTGACTGACTATCTATTAGTAAATTTAATGACTGATAAATTTGCTGAGGGAACTCACACTTATTCGGTAATTAAAATTACCTATCATTGTAACCAGCGTCATCATAGTGAGGCATGACGATAATGCAACTCCTCATCTTTGGCAGCTTCTTTCTAGAGCAGCAACTCCAAACCAGTGCCCCACGCAGCTCCAAGGGCTCCATGTGCACTTTCCAGGGGCTCAGCAGCCAGACTACTACTTGCTATTATGTATTTTTTATTAACACAGTGCCATCAAAATATGTTAATTTGTCAGACGTATAAACTCAAATATGTTGATTTGTCAGACTAAAGACAATGTTTTGCTTAATGAAGAAACTAGTTTCAAGAAAAGATACTGTCATCACCAGTTGAGTATTTCTAGTACTTGCGTAGGGTTCACTTAACTGAGACACATAATAGCCAGACTTGCAACAAATAAGTCTGGCATGCAAATGTTTGAGCAAACTATTAAATATGCCTCCCAAATACTGATCATGTTTCAGTCTTAAATTATTCTGATGTCAGAAGAATACAAAGACGTATCGGGTCATAGTTTATGTTCTCCTACATTCATATTTTCTGTAAATATAGTTGACATTATTATAGTTTAAAAGTTTTTTTGATGACCTAGTTAACTCTGCATTCACCAGCTGTAAACTCTTTGGTAAAAGGCTTGTTGTTCGTCAGTTCTTACCTTAGTCTTGTTACAAAACTTGAGCTTTGCATGCACATCCGTTTTTCTTTAAAGATCTTGCTTATTTGTATGCAAACTGTTGGTTCTCCCCCTCTCAGGCAAATGCCCTCCAACTCCGAAGGTATACCACTCACTCATTAGTCAGCTTCTATGACATGCTTGTTGGTGGTCGGTGGGTCTATTCTTTTTCTCCCTACAATGATCCCCTGGAACCCACAACAATGATCCCCCGGAACCCACACGGAAAGGAGGGAGGGGGGGGAGAGATCTAGTAAACTTTACCAAGTTTCGCTGCATTAAAAAAAATTAACAAGTCACATCAAATCCTTAGACCCTGAGATAAAACAAGCTACTTTGCCAAGTCTCAAGGCAAGAAAGACAGACAGACAGACCAACTTTATTAATAAATCTTATTCCACAAAAAACTCACAGGTTACATCAAATCTTTTAAAATGCAGAAGTACAAAATCCCACGTAAGTGTACTAGGACCAGGAAAATAGAGATGAAGATCTATCTACACCTCTTTAAGGTCATCTTAAAACAGGATCCTGTCCTGATCTTGATCAAATAAGATAGGATCAATGTTTGCATCAGAAACAGAGGGAATTAAATGGTATAATAGATGTTGAGCTTTGCTGGCATTGGACAGAACACACAATGAGAATAATATAACTGGAAGGGCATTAAATTGGAACTCTCAAGGGCATCAAAATAAAAGTAGACCAAAGAAACACATGGGGATGGGAGCTAGAGGGTAAAGTTTTTAAAAAAAATGGGGAAGACATGGGGTTAGCTGCATGTGTTAGCAAAGGTTAGGATGAACTGGTGCGAGTTGGTTGAGGACCTATGCTCCGTTGAAGAAGATGTTTGCATGCATCGACCTGAGAAGCGAGGAACAAATGATCCGCACACAAATAAGCCAGATCTGTAGAACAGTTATGCATACAAAACTCAAATCTTGGAATACGACCAAAACCTAAAAGTGGGCGAACAACAACCTGGTAAAGGTGATGATGAAGAAATCAAGTCTTTTAATTTTCAGACCAAACAAGCTGCCTCAAGTCTCGAACATGTAAAACAACAAGCTATAATACAAATTATAATTTTAATGCAACGACAGTATTGTCTTTACATCCAATGACAACTTCCAATGTGCCATCTCCATCAATGTCAGCTTTTGCAATGCTAGTGACCCAGTCACTTGTAGGATATTCCATTATTAACTGAAAATCAGAAACATAGATAAATATATGAAATACAAATTTCCACATTATAGTCAAAAACAAAACAGAATTGGACCATGTTTTAAAATTAAACTGTTTAAATGTACTGACCTATTTTATTTTATCCCTAAATCATAATTTAAAAAATATTAATTTTATGGTTATTATAATAAGTAAGTAAGTAAATTTACAAAACCAGGACATCACACAAGTGGTAAACACCCGATGATACAAAGTGCCACCATACGGATGAGGATCACCCGTAGAGATCTCAAAAACCCCTTTCAGCCGTTAGCCATATCTATGACTAGGCCATATCTATGCCCTGGTTATATTTAGGGCCCCCGGCAGAAGCCAGGGTGGGGCTTCGAACAAAAAATTGCATTGTACGATGCGATGACTTTCTTTTATCTTCTATCTGGCTCGCATCATCCCACGCTTGTTATCTCACATACCGACATCACACGACGAGCAGAAAATGGACGACTCGAAAAACAACACGATACTGTTCAGCACTTTAATCTTCTACTCGCGGCTTACACAGCCGGCACATGAAATAGACTACTGTCCAGGCACACATTATAACTCAAATATCAAAAGTATCTATTACCTTCTGTTCGAAATCACAATCATCCTACACTATCATAATGAACGAAAACACAACAGCTGTCCTGACAGAAAAACTAACATGGCCCGCAGACATCATATTGCCTGCCAGCTTTTTTGCCAAGTTGGACTGGAACAAATTCACTCAACACATGTTGAATCCACACATCTTCCATCGTTGTCCATGCACTCTGTTCCTGGGCCCAAACGAGACTGCCTCTTAGCCCTTTTTACGCTATTATATAGTCTTCTAATCCCCGCTTCGTTTTTCCTGAATATTCTGTGTCCCTTCTGTCTCACGAATTCCATTTGGCTGGACATGGTGCGTGGCACGTGATTCCTCGTACTTCGCATGAAGTTCGACAGTCAACGTTTCTATTCACGTGAATAATTATGCTTCACACAAAGTTTGACTATCAGCCTTTTTCCGTAACTCCTGTGAAGTTCAGACTCAACAATCCCCATGCCGTCCCAGTTAGAGTAAAAATATTCCACTCACATTTATTACTGACGTCATCTGTCGGGCAAAAATTAACTGGGAGAAAATGAGATTCACTACATACAAGGGGATGACTAATAAGTAGTTCTTTAAGGCAACTTTTATAGTAGTTTCCAATAACGCACATTCTAATATGGTCTGCAATTATACTGTTAAAAAAAAAAACCATGTAGTTATCTAATGGCACGTTTTTAATTAGTTGACGGGGGCCAGCATGCTTTAAAACTTGTGTAAAGGTTCAAAAGAACTGTCAATTCATTGGTTGAACCCAAAGGTATTCTTGTGTACAATTTGAACAGTTTTAATCATAAAGTTACAAAGACCTTGAATGTCAAAATGATGTCCCCTTTCTGTAGCTAATCGGCGTCTGTGGTTTAGGTGTTGCGAACGAGCTTTGTACTGCTGGGTTCAATCCCAGCTGCAGACGATTTGTCTTGCGCTGGTTTCGACAGTGGTGCCGAGAGCTGACCGTTTAAAAAGCAATGACAAACTACAACAGCCAAACAATGCTGGGGTTGGTCTTGTAAAGGATACGCAACTAACTTCTGAAGCTATGCGTGTGTTTTTTGGGGGTTTTTTTCACGATGAAAGACAGCTGCAGATCCTCTTTGAGATGTCACAGACTAACCACTGCATTTATTAGCTGTGTAGTATTGCTAAGCATTATTATGTTCTGCAGGTTGCCATTGTTGCCTGAATGGCACGATACACCATTCTTAAAAAACAATTGCAAAGGTCTGCTTTCAAATTAAGAAATTGCTGTATAATTTGAGCAATAAACGTGGGCAGTATCTTCAGCAGATTCTGTCCTTGACCCTGTTTTGCAGTCTGCTAGGCTGCACCCTGGCCCTTTGCTAATGTTCTTCTTCTTCATCATTCCAAGCCCTTGAGGTTCATTGCTGCAGATATCACCCACCTCCATTCATCTTTCTGGTTGGCCTTCTCTTTCCAGTTGGTGACACCAAGTGTTTGCAGGTCTGTCTGGATATTATCTCTCTATCGTCTTCTTGGTCCGCCCCATAGTCTGACCATTCATCTCCCTTGTGTATACAGTTTTTACTTCTCTGTCATCTGACATTCTGTCAATATGCCCCAACCATTTCAGTCTATTAGCTCTAATGTTGCCTGTTCATTTTCATATCTTTTATTCTTTTCTTTTTATTCAACTGTTCTTTCCATTTGGTTTTTAGCGGACTAGAGGAGCGGCTGTTCGAAAGGTTTAGAACACAGGGTCCCTCATGCAGAAGACCCTGGTTCAAATCTTTAGTAAGGTTGGGTATTTGTTGCTGTCTAAATCTTCAGGCTCAAAGACTTCCCTGCACACACCGAAGAAATGGTACAAACAGTAAAGGCAGGATTTGTGTGATGCTGACAACATCACCCACTAAGTGCCAAGTTGTCTTCAAAATATACAGCCCTATATGCTCTTTATGCCTGAGGTGTGTAAAAGGGCTCTTTATTTTTTTAATGACAGGATTTCCCCTCAACAGACTTACATCATTTGACATGATAAAGTACCTGCTCTTTCTTATTTTTACTTGCTTCAGCAGCATGCGTTTCAAATTTGAGTCCAAAAACTTCCTTATTTTTTCATATCCCAAATAAACAAACAAAAATCTGCCAAAGATTGATTTAAAACAAAAAACATTGGCTATGAAAAATGTATACCTGACCATCCTTATACAGATGCAGAGCACTGAAGTATCCTGCACAAAGCAACAGATCTGTACTGCTATCGGACTGAGGTAGTGTACACAGATTTGTGACTGTACATTTGGCATGGACAAATTCATCCAGTGTTACCTAGGATAATGTAGGGCAGAGAACATTAGAGGCACAGAATGTGAATAAAACATAATGGTTCTATTTGCATAATTTGTTGGTGCATTGGGCATTTGATGCCAGCCCATATTTCTATAGACCAATCAGGACTAGATGGGTGATGCCAGTATCGCACTGGCCACCTTTACTTCTCAGGATATTTCCTGGTGCCCAGTTTAGGTTAGGTCAGTCTGGCAGTCAAGGTCATTTTTAAAAATTGGATTTGAAATTCAGACCACCTGGCCAATAACTAGCCTACCAACCACTGCACTGTTGTAGATCCCATTATAAGTGCAGTACTACATCCATGTTTGGGCAACCACTGGTATCAGTTATAAGACAAAGAAGGTGGCACTATATTGGATATACATTGAGAAGAAACGAGCAGAGAATCACCAAACAAGCATTACAATGGGAAATAAAGGGATTGAGGGAGCGAGGACATTCAAACGAAACCCTAAAACAATTGTTGATGAGAGAGGCCAAAGGTGCTGGACTGGATTTCATTTACGATATCAAAGTGACCACAAAGGATAGAACAGAATGAAGAAACAGACTACTGGCCGGTTCTTCACTACTTGGTGAACTGAAGTACAACAAGCTAGACGTTGCGAGGGCCCTCTGGGAGTGAGGAAGTGCAAACAGATCATTATGGTCTGAGGAGAATGAAGCTGCGAGGAGTTACCAGGAGATCTCGCCAACGCTCAACACTCAAGGGAAGGGTGAGACGGATATACAATCAGACAGTGACTGGTGCCATCCGAATTGGAACTCTTTGTTTGCTGCTGAAGATGGGGATGGAGCGCTTATGGCAGTGTCCCGAGTGCTATGGTGTCGATTCCTAATTCAACATTCAACACTGTGACATATAAATGCACAATAGAACAATGATACATCTATAATCTAAACCATCTGGGAATTAGGGTTACGTGGGTTTTTATTAAGAAGACTTTCATAACCATTAAAATGATTCTATTTTGTAAACTGACATTTGCAGCATGGCTTGAGTGTACAGGTCTTCAGTGTGGAGCACACATTTACCATCTTTCATTTATTCTTGAGTACAGTGCTATTCACCTCATTATTCACTAACATAACAATCTTTGCGGAAAAGGGGGGGGGGGGGGGGGGGGGGGGGGGGGGGGGGGGGAGAAGCCTGCACAAAATAAGCAACTGATAAAGAAGACAAAATATGCATTTGTTCACCATCTCTCTCAGATTACAAACTGCTATAAAAAACAAATCTCCACCATTGCTGGTCCAAATCCTGGATGAGAAAGGAGGAGGGTTGGGTGTGTGGGCCAGCTACACCCATCCCTGTAAAAAGAAAGAAACTACAGACAAAACAGAATGTTCTGGAATACTAGTTTGCAAGCACTATGTGAGATATAATGGTTCAAGAGGATGATGATATATATGAACTGAGATGAGAGGAACTAAAATATTGTTAACAACCGGAAAGATGAGGATTCAAAGTTACGAAGTTCAAATTAAATCGGTGCCTCACTAGAGGGGCAATTGTATTTCTACTTCTGCGTTGGCCAGCTGTGAACTGCAGCGAAAATACTTGTTCTTATTTGTGTGTAAAAGGTTGGTTCCATACCTCTCAGGTAGATGTGCTCCAATTTCAGGGGAAATATCAGTTTCAACCACCTTGGCCAGGCCTCCAGTAGGGAACCATGGACAGGTTAAGATCTTCTTTTTTCTACTTCTTCTTAGTGATCACTGGCTGTAAACTCTGGCGGAACGTTCTGGTTTGTGCACTCCTAGACTTCTGTCTTCATCCAGAGCTTGAGTTTTGTGAGCACATCTGTTTTACAGATGAAGCCTATTTGTATGCAGATTCACTCCGACTCTGAGAGAAACAAACACCCCTAATTAGTCGCCGCCTACGATATGCTTGTTAGGGGGATAGTGGCTCTGTTCTTTGTTCTCCAAAATTGAGCTCTGGAAACCCACATGGGAAAAGATGTGATGATCAATCCCGACCAGTCTGAGCGCCTGGTTCCAGTGCATAACCAGTTGGTTGTGATGTACCTTTGCATCCCAAGTCAACACACGGCAACAAGTCAACCCTACACTGGCAGTGCACTGAGTTCACTTTCTGTTTTGTTAACTTCTCTCGGCGTCAGTCAGAACAACAACTGATACTTACATGAAAATTGTGAAGAATATAAACTGCGCCATTGCTAGCTCCCAAGGCTACTTGCTCACTGTCGGATGCTGATGATGAAGTTCCTGGTGGCAGGCTTAACTTGCTGGATGGTACGAAGCGACCTTGGGTCATCTTTACAGATTTGAGAAAAATGATTATATATGTGTGTGTTCGTGTGTTAATATGCATATATAAAAAAAACAACTATACATCTTTTAAAACTTAATGCAACTGTTTTTGATATCATCATGTACAATACTCAATATAGTGTACCTCTGTTGTTACCAAGAATATGAAGTAGTGAGACTTCAATCTCTTCCATGATGAGAATCTCATACTAATGTCCTAAAACCAGTTTCATCCCTGAAGTACATGTCACACAAAGCCCGATTTTCTCTGTCAAATTCATGCAACCAGTTGTTTGCTCCTTCTCCACCACAAATCAGTAATGATGAAACTGGGTGTCTTTTTTTTTAATAACAAGTAGGCCAGCCAGTGGAACAACTGAAATCGTGACTGCCTAACTTGTTGGCATTTTCATTTCCTTTTGACTGAATGATAGGTCCACTTAAAGGAGTTGAGTTGAGTCAAGAATTGACATCACAGCATTCGGGGCATTCCCATGCGTGCTCCGTCCTTATCTTCAGCAGCCAGCGCAGAGTCCCAATACTGATGATACTGGTCACAAGCTTGTTATATCACTTAAAGAAAGACTGGAAGTGCTTGAACTTTTCTAGAAGTAATATTTTGATGTCTCAGTACTTAGCACTACAAAGCTAAGAGTTTTTCCTAGAATCTGATGCACCAGCATTGAGAATTGTTTCAGGATATTTAAGTATCGTAGATAAGGTAGACTTGGCAATTTCATACTGTTCAGCAACTGCACTTTTCTTCAGTGTACCATGGTGTCTTACCTCTAGGATTGTTAGTTGTGTTTTCAGATCTATGCCTACATGCTTCCTCTTGCATTACTCCCATATTACTGCTTGTTTTAAAAACTGAATTAAATACTGTAAATTGAACATATTGTTAAACTGAATCTATTGGTTAAAGTATAAGTTGACTGCTGAAATGATGATTGCTAGTGTCAAGCAACTGCATCAAGTACGGTTAAAAACAATAACTTGAATTCTGTAATTTTAACTTAATTTCTTTCATACCTAGCAGAGAAACAAAAGAAAAAATAAGAAAAGATTTGGAAGTTCAAGTTAAATTTGATTTAGTGATGCAACAGATTAAAAAAGCAGCTCGTAGTTTTTGCATTAAAACTGTTCAGGTAACATTGGATCCGGTTTGGACATCTAGTGAGAGTGCAGCAAGACCAAAATCTGAATGAGACTATTTTTACATCAGAACATCTAGGAGGAAGGTAAAGGGAAGACCAAGAAAGAGACGGATAAACAGTGTAGCTAAAATCCACCACCCGAGAAAAAGTATCAGTGAGACGACAAAAGAAGAAGATGTGATGGACTAAAAAACAGTTCATAGTGTTCGCGTTAACCACAAAAAAATTTCACAATAAATAATTCACCTCCACTGGCACATACATTTTATCTGTGTTAACTGAGTATTCTTCTTAAGCAAGTTTGTGTTAACAAAGGTTCACTGTATAATAAAATCAAAAGATGATAACTAAATCACTCAAACAATGATGCACATCACTTACTGCAGTAATAACAGAAGGTGTCATGAGGGATGATACAACTGTTCCATTGCAGATAACATGTATTCTATTTGAATTGTCTGCTGCAAGTAAGTACTGTCTTCTGTTTCCCGTTGAGTCTGTAATCTGTACTGTCTGTAGGCATGAAACTTTCACTATATGAGATGGGTTCTGAAGAGAAAATAAAATCATCATTTTTTTTAAAAAATCTTGTATGAAGCTCTGCAGATCCATAGATCAAGTTTTCTGGTTAAGAACTAATATCATAGCACTCAGGACTTTCCCATAAGAGCTCCATCCACATCTTCAGCACCCAGCTGAGAGATCCGGTTCCGATGGTACTGGGAGTCTGATTCATCTGTCCTTTCCTCTGAGTGTTGAACAGATCCCCTGGTCAAATCCGCTGCAACGTTCTGTTCAGGCTGTGATGATCTATTTGTGTTTCCACATCTTTCACTCGCTCTCAAAGGGCCTCTACCACATCTAGTTTGTCATGCATCAATTTACCACTAAGTAGTATAAAACCAGTGGTTTTCTGGTTATCACCCTTATATATTGATTTGGCTGTACCAATGTTAACCTGTATTAAGTAGCTTTCTGGCATTCACTATGATCTCAACTCTTTTGGTCTCAAAAACTTGAGATGTGTGACTCATCCCATGAGGTTCTGCCACTGCATAGCATGTCCCTCAGATTTGTGCAGCTCTTTAGAGTATACACAGGAAAATATAGTTTCCCTAGTGGTCATACAGCCTATTGGGGTTTCTACCTATTTGACTCTCATCTCCGAGTTGTTAGTCCCACAGAATGCAATCCTGGATTCGGGAAATGGAAGCAAAACCTGAATTGTTATTCTAAATATTCCTGTGGATAAGTGCTGGAAACATCTTTTGGAACTTAAATAGTTGACTTATCATGCTTGTGAACTATGTTCGGCAACCTGCATTAAAAAAATTTGAGATGTACTTTAAGAAAAGCACTAGACGGAATGACACGTCTAGTGCAAATAGTTTCAATTACAGAAACGTATAGTGCCTTTGACTACAACTGTTACCAAGAATATGTGAATCCTGGACAATTAATAAACAAACCAAACAATTTCTTGAAGCCTCAGAAACGTGATTTTACGGAAGAATCGTTAGAATTCCTTGGAAAGCACAAAAAGGAAAACAGATGAAAGAGGCAAGAACTCGAAGTCAGCTTATCACAAACATCAGAAAGAGACAGTCATAATTGTTATGGTTATTTTTTTAGAAGAAGGAAACTGGAACATGTTGTGACCACTGGAAAGATCTGTGGAGAAAGAGACAGAGGAAGACAACATGAGAAAATTCTTGACAGCCCTTTGGTATGGCACGGAGGGGTGTCAACGTATGAACTGATACACACAGTTGCAGATTGTGGAGAGGCTTGATCGGACTTGCCAGTCAGCAAGGCACCTGATGATGAAGGGTTCTTGTGGGTAGATGTGCTATACAAATGTTAAAACTTTTAACAGAAAAAAGTATTACTAACAGTATTATATTTTCAGTACTATCTAAAAGCATAACAAGAGATGAGATATTTTAGAAGAGCTGCAGAGTAACAAGAAGAGAGACAATTAAAAATTAGTAAATCAGAAGAAACAAAAAGGATGATCTAAAAACCAGTCACATGGTTCATTTCATTAAAGAGTAATAACAGAGATGGCTAGCCATCTGATAAGAATTATCTGATACCCATCACCACAGAGAGCCACACTAAAGAAATGTAATCAACAGAGGGCGAGGGAGGAGACACACAAAATATGGAACAGCATCAAGAACAACCTCAAAGAAATGAAGATCAACTTAAAAGAAGCGCATAGAACATCTTCACCCCAACACCTCGATGAGGAAACTGGAGGAAAAAAGAAGAATAATGTCTGATACCGGTGACTGCGTGATATGTATTTAGAGTAATATTAATATGTAATTTCAAAAATGCCACGAAAGTTAACAGTAGAAGTATATGCCATCATTTTTATTAGTTTTTGTGTGTTTTGTTTTGTTTACTGACATAGACAGTTATGCATCTGTAAATATTGGTGATTTCCTTCACATGTCTATAATAAATAACCTTTATGTTTCAGAACACTGTGTTTTTTTCTCTGTGACAGTAACTAAACCAGAGACGATGAATCTTTACTGACCAATATTTTTATTTGGTATTCAACAGTGATGATATTCAAGAGGATATGTTTTTTAAATGTTTGCTTGGTTTTATGAATTAAAAACAAAAAAAAATAAAAAGATACCTTGTTTGATAAACTATTTAAATTGATTCTCCAGAGTTCTTTTGTAGGCTGAACCCATGTGATGACACCAGAATCATTTGAACACACAATAATAGGGCTTCCACCTATACGATAAATACATATATAATTATAATGTGATATAATATGCCTTCACAATTATTTACCACACAAAGACGTTTCCTGAACTAGCTGATGCCTTTTCAGTAAAAACTGAACTCTCCTGTTTTATGTAAACAAAAAGATCTTATGATAAATTTGAAGTTATGGTAATCACGTGGCTGATTTTGAATTCCCAGTGAAGAGATGAACAGCATAACCTGACAATGAAATTCCTTTCTATGCTTCACTATATGTTGAATCAACTCTGGAGTAATGCATGTGATGAGATACAGCTAAATATGCCAGGCAATAAACTGTGCAGCCTAATGTTTGTGTCTGAATTATTTAAATATAATGTGACAGTCAAATGTCATTATGGAGCTTGGACTGAATCATTATTGTGGAAAGTGTGTTTACTCTGCACTGGCCACTGAAAACGGGGAAAGAGTGCTTATGGGAATTGCACAACTGCTATAATATCAGTTCTTAACTCACCCAACTCTATGCACAAATACAATCACAATGCTTTTACAGACAAATATACCCTATTCAGCCATAATAAAATAACATTTAATTGTTTTTCTACATGCTATTTTCAATTGAAATTCCTATAATACTTGGTAGAAGAAAACAATTACGCAAATCATACTGCTAGTGGTTTTCTATACTTGAGTGGTACCATGTTTTTAATATTAAATCACTTTCTGTGACTATATGTCTATTATTTCTGAAAATCGCGAACATAATATGCTGTTTTGTTCAGCAGTTTTATCATTGAAAGTTCTGTGCTCAACTCTGTCAAGAAAATTCTTGCCCCACTTCAGCTCATCTAAACATTATACTGAACTTACCTTATATGAATGTATGTATGTGTGTGTGTGTACGCACGAGCATATACATAAACAAAAGTACTGGTTACATATTATTTACCGTTATCCTCAACCACAGTGACACAGATTATACTGTCTGATGACAGAGACTGCCGAGAAAGGATCTGGCGGTTGCAAAACCACAGTCAGCATTTCCACATGAATCTCCCACTATCAGATCATTGTGATAAAACTTAGTGATATCATGCACTCTAAGGCACTGAATTGGTCCACTCTTTGTCTCCAACACCGTCTGAAAACAGTATATTAACAGTTTAACATGTGTATTACATATATGTATATATACCTTCAACAATTTGATTAATTCGAGAAAGGTCAAAATAAGAGAATGTCTGCAAAACTGCTGACATCAACAGTTATAAGAGAAAAAAGATGAATATATTTGGCACATTCTAAGAGGACGGTAACAAATAATTATAAAAGAGACATTGAAATAAGAAACAAATGGAATAAGAAGGTTAGGATACCCAATATGGTGTTCACAGCAAAGTAATTATTAGAGAAGCGCTGAAAAAAATTATGCATAAAAAAGTGTGCAGGTACTGCATACCACCAGAAAAAAATCTCTGCAGACATGTATACGTACGTTCAAACATTCAGTGTTAATTGTATGTAAGCATATGCGTATGTTTAAAATGCGTGTGCACTGACAAATGGAAATGGTATAACTGGGGCGCAAACTGAAGGACAAACAAGAAGATGGGACAGTTATTCAGAAGTGTATGACTAATAATGTTGGATAAATTTCCTCCTCTCCAAAGCACAAACGCAGGACAGTACTGTAGAGTTCAGTTGCTGCCCAGAAGCTGTTAGATCAGAAAAGCAGTGCTCTATCAGCCTGTCGGAGCTTTTTTTTTAGACCAGCTTCTAGTTAAGGCAAAGGGCCTGGTCTACCCTCCTATAAACAAAACATTTTCAGGTTGCATTCCCTCTTCCTAGGATAAGGTTAGTGTCCTCTCTGATGCACTCTTCTACCTGAAGATGTTGGTACAATATGCATGCAGTGAAATATAGTCAACAGATTTAATCACAAACAAGACAGATATTCATATAGGCAGATATTGAGACAAGACAGAGCAACTTTGTGTGGATGATTGTAAACATAAATATGATAATCCATATACTCTCATACTTTCAATCGAAAACTGCAACCTTTGCTATGAAAAAGGTACTTGTAAATTAATGATGATTAGCGTTAAAATTTTATTTTATAATTCATATAATCCTATATGCAGATGAAAGCAAAGTTAAAAACTATATACACAAGGGAGATGAATGGTCGTAGAACATGAGGCAGACAAAGAAGACGATAGAGAGATAATGTCCAGACAGACCTGCAAACATCTGATGTCACTAACTGGAAAGAGAAGGCCAACAAAGAGGTGAATGGAGGCAAGTGATATCTGCAGCAAGGAACCTCAAGGGCTCGGAATGCTGAAGAAAAAGAAAAAGATATAATCCTATATGTTGAATACACAACTGTATCATACACAGTAAAAGTTACCATAAGTAAATAAGCTATTATACCAACACTAACTTAGGACTCAGAAACCTGCAGTACAACTTATAAAGGTAAAGCTGGGAGATGTGAACCAGTGTCATTGCACACAGTTATAAACATAAGTGCTCTGCCACCAGTACGGACAGCTGATAAGAAACTGTCCGCCTGTGTCGCCGTCCCCACACAACTCTGTAGCTACATCGACCTTACTCCATTTTACACCAAGAGTGTTAGCTCTGGCACCCATTGGCTAGAGGCTGGGTGAACCCCAGGAACCGCCCGATTTTAAACACCGGCCGTGGGCTGCAGCGAGTTGCAGCTGGATTTGACTATCGACTGCGTTAACGCGGTCCTCTAGTAATCTAATGAATTCTTATACTGCCAGAATGTTGTTAAAGTAACAATTTTTCAAATTTAAAAAACAAAAAATATCTTCTCATAGATTTGCAACATATGCAACACAGGACTATCTGCACTTACAATCAAAATAAATAAAATTAGTAAATAAAGAAAGATAATAACATTGGCAGGGTCAACAAGTTCTAGGAACTGAGGCAGCAGATCAAAAATTTTGTTAGTCAGAATGGAACTCGCTCGTAAGTCAAGGAAACCCTAAATAAATGTTAAAAAGTAATACTGACACAGAATATTAATACAGAAAACTAAACAAATACTTATACTTCTACATGTACATTTTACCAATGTCTGACATCAAAGCAAGCGACAACAGCAGAAAAAATTAATGACTGAGACAGCTAACACAAATAAAGTGACAAATTAAAATGAAGGTGCTGAACCAACTAACAGAACAAAGTAAAAAAATGGTGGCCTACAATAATGTGATTGTGCCTCATTAAATTATGTGTTACTCGTGTGGGTTCTGGGGCCCAATTGTGGGTACAACCAGAATAGACCCACTGCCTCCTCAACAAGCATGTTGTAGGAATGACTAATTGGTGGGCATCCTTTGAAGTCTAAGTAAATCTGCCTGAGAGGTGAGGAATCAACAGTCTGCATAGAAATAAGCCAGATCTGTAAAACAGATGTGCATGCAACACTCAGGTTCTGGAACAAGACTAAATTCCAGAGGTGGATGAACAACCAGAAATTTGCATCAGAGTTTACAGCCAGGAAACAAGAAAAAGAAGAAACTATACTTTAAATACAACTCACATTACAAAGTAAAGACAGCTTGTGCACAATTACGCACAAGGGTTGAGAAAGTGCAGAAAAAAAAAATTTATAATCAAAAAGATATCCAATATATTACTCAACAAGTAATCTTTGTCCTCTTGTATCAGTGATGCTGGTATTTTTACAACTGTCTTGACATTGACCTGGCTGCCACACAATACGAAGATAAGTGATATTGTGTATTTGTGTAGTGTCTAATCCATGTATGTGCTGAAGAAGGCTCCATAGCCGCAATGTTCACGTTTTGTTTGATTTTGATATATTGTGAAGCTCGCTGATATACTTTTTTGTACGGTTTAAAATCTTTCTATGGTAGTTTTACAATGTTACAATATGTCACACATGATATTACCTGCGAATTTAAATTCAGACATTTTGCAGATACATCATAAATTCTGACCAAGCCATCTTCACATCCAACAATCAAACTCAGTTCTTTTGGCCTGTGTGAGAAAAATGTGTATATCTATAGATTGAAGATGACCAGATTTATTAATTTGGTAACATTCCAGAATAATGTGTATTCTGAATTACAAATACACAACAGTCTAAGTGACCAAGCCATGTTTTTTACCCACGTTACTTCATATTCTAAATGCTGATGCTCAAAACTTTTTTTTTGGTACGCAGAACATGCACCTTTTTTAGGCATCATGTTTTCAGTGATACTTTAACCCTTTGGAGATGGAGCTTTTTTTTGGGAGTTTCAGTGCCAAAAAGATGAAGCCTTCAGGGAAAAACTCTCTTAATTTACACACAAAAATGATAAAAAATAAATTGTGTCATTAACATACACAAAACTACACATATTCCGAGAGGAAAATGAATGAACTAACAGAATATGTATGAATCAAAATGAAATCTCAACATTTATTCAAATTAACTATTATGATTTGCATAATTTCTGCAAGCATTTTTTTTTAAATTTGGGAACAATGACTAGTCTGAAAATTTTTGGGTGAATTTTTTTATGGACGAAGCCTGAATAAGTACAAAGACTTGTGTTTTGAGAAAATAAGGCCCATGGAGGCCGTTCAGACACTTTTGACACATGGTTCTACTCAATTTCATGCCATCTGCTATGTTTCAGTTGCTATGACCCAAATGGCCTTTTTACCGTCGTTGGGCACAGGTAGGCCCACATACACACAAATATCACTGTAAAGTTACAGAACACATCAAACTGCCTCGAAAGCCGTCATTTAACAGTCCACAGATGCAAGAAATGTGAAAAGCAATCTGATTGGCTGGTACAAAAACCTGCCAGCCAATCTCAAGGCTTGTTGTACACAGGGCCAATCGATCAGTCGGGTCGTCCTTTTGGCTACTTTGCGCTGTGCCGATATTTCGGCCGCATTTTCTCTAGAGGGTTAATAGACACTTTGTGCTGAGTAATGGCACGTTTTAAAAGACTTTGTAGTATGGACCAGCACCTTTTTTGACACTTGTGGTGAGTGTCAGCAACTTTGTTGCTAAATTTTTAATTTTAAACTAGTTCTGTGACTGAATGATAGGTCCACTTAAAGGAGTTGAGTTGAGTCAAGAATTGACATCACAGCATTCGGGGCATTTCCATGCGTGCTCCGTCCTTATCTTCAGCAGCCAGCGCAGAGTCCCAATACTGATGATACTGGTCACAAGCTTGTTATATCACTTAAAGAAAGACTGGAAGTGCTTGAACTTTTCTAGAAGTAATATTTTGATGTCTCAGTACTTAGCACTACAAAGCTAAGAGTTTTTCCTAGAATCTGATGCACCAGCATTGAGAATTGTTTCAGGATATTTAAGTATCGTAGATAAGGTAGACTTGGCAATTTCATACTGTTCAGCAACTGCACTTTTCTTCAGTGTACCATGGTGTCTTACCTCTAGGATTGTTAGTTGTGTTTTCAGATCTATGCCTACATGCTTCCTCTTGCATTACTCCCATATTACTGCTTGTTTTAAAAACTGAATTACAATACTGTAAATTGAACATATTGTTAAACTGAATCTATTGGTTAAAGTATAAGTTGACTGCTGAAATGATGATTGCTAGTGTATTTGCATATTTGACCTTATTTTTAGAAACAGCTATCAAGACTGCCTTGTAGTATCATTATCATCACTAATAGCTAAGATATTGTCATGGACGCTAATTGGCCACTAAATTTGGCTCTTCCGGCATGAGCATATGTTCGTATTGCGACCGTTAAAAAAAGGGGAGCATTGACCCTAATTAAGGAACTATTTTTCCGTACTCATTATGTGAAAACAGCATCTCGAGACAACTATTAGGAGTTATTGTAGAGGTGCCAGGCTGTGATATAACAAGGTTTTGCTGCGCAAACAATAAATAATACATACTCACCCACAAAGTGCAGGCTAATCCATATGTGTGCACAGTGGCAATGTTTGTGCAATTATGAATACAATGAAATTTATATGGTGCACAAATTCAATTTTAATCACTATAAGTTAGATAGCATCTTAGATCTTCTTCTTCTCCTTCATCTTAGTGCACTTGTATTCATGGCGAGGCGCAGACGCCGTCTGGAGGTGACAGGTTCAATTCCCGGCACGGTAACTATAGCTTTCGATTTTTATGTTGTCTAGTGTGTTCTTCTATCTTTCTACTTCTTTCTATGAGTGCCGTTCACAATACTTTCTGTTACTTGATTAATTCTTCTCCTTCAGCAATCTGAGCCCTTGAGGTTCATTGCTGCAGATATCACCCGCTTGAATTCATCTCTTTGGTTGGCATCTTAGAAAGCATCCAAAATGTTCAACACACTTTATACAGGGCTCCATTAAAATATTTACAATCAAGTTATAAAACTATAGAGTAAAAGCAGAACACACAGTGGCTAAGTTGTTAAGCCATTTGCCTCATGGTCCAAATGTTGTAGTTGTAGGCTCTCTGGGAATCGCTGCTAGAGCTATGGAGGTTGTGAATCATTCTCAAGAGGTGGCTACAGCCTGGAATCCATCTTTCGTCAGATTCCACTTTAATTTGTCTATGGTGCTAACCACCACTAAAATGTTAATATCTTCACTTCGAATTAACTTACAGACTTCACTGAGGTATTGTTGGATTTGTAATGTTAATCTCTATCTTGATGTGATGGTTTCATAAGTTAAGTAAAAACCCAATATTTAAAATTTTACTAGCATCCCTATCAGTAATTTAAAAACCCATATAAGTATACAGTATATCTCATATCATTGGCAAGTATAATTAATAATGAACTGTTATTTAAAATGTATTTTATAAAAGTTATTTTATGCAAAAAATATTTATTATAAACCACTTAATCGATGCTCACACACAAAATGTTAAACTACAATGTATGAGTCAACCTAACTGTTAGGAACCAACATCACAGCGCTCTGTCCCCATCTTCAGCAGCAAGAGCATTTTTCGAATTCTGATGGTTCGCACTTCATCCTACATACAGTCAGTAACAGTACTAATATGTTATTACTAACTAACTTTACTGTCCTAAGTCTGATTGTGGTAAATTAAAATAGTAAATAATAACAGTATTAGTAATAGGCTATCCTCCGACTAACGGTTGGCAAAGATGGCGGCCGCAAAATATACATTCAAGCCACAGTCACGTGTCATGTGTTGTAAACAGTCAAAAATTGAAGTGGAAACAAATAAGGAACGAAAACTAATAAGGAGCGACAAAAATGTTACATCAAATCGACTACTTAACGATAACTGTATGCCTTAATATCTGGAAATTATGGCACAAACGTTCTAAATAGTGCTCGAAAATCTGCTGTTTGTGGCTGTTACGCCACTGAAACTCAGCTAAGTACGATCGGAACAAGGCGCGGCTCGTACCACCTTTCTTTTTAGTAACATCCACAGATCGGCTATCCTCCGAAAAACGGGCACAAAAGATGTCGACAAAAAACTCACGTGTCAATATTGAACTTCCAGCGACTTAATTTGCGGTTTTCTGGCGACTACTGCCACCGCCGAGAGTGGGGCTAAACTAGATGGCTAGGACTCATGAGCAAAGCTGCAGGAGATGCGGAAGCTGCTGCTCGTGGGTCCCAGCCATCAAGTTTAGCCCCCATCCGCGCCGCGCGTAGCGGCACGGTGGAGACTCTCGGTGGCGAGTTTAACTCGGCGGTTTGTTCCGTTTCTCGAAGTTGTCACCAGACACTAATTACTAGTTTTGTCGCGATGTGCTCGTGACCGCAAGTGTGCAATAGACACGTGACTGTGGCTCGACTGGATATTTTGCGGCTGCCATCTTTGTCGACCGTTAGTCGGTGGACAGCCTAGTATAGTAGTGTGAGTGTCAAGTGTGATTGTCCGAACTATAAAATATTAATTATTATTTACCTGAACAAAGTAGCTAAAGCCATGGTACAAAATCCTTCAGTGAGTTTTGTCGACCATAGTTCTGTACAAGGCGCAACAACAGGCATTCTCATTTATAAATTATATTTAACCAATACACAATAATTGCTATATGAAACTTTTTTTTCTTTCTTTTTTGCAAGATTGGAATAACAAAACTTTTCTTTTCTCTCTAGAAACCAAAAAAGCTCTTGTTATGATGGAGGTATTCAACTTCCGGTGCTGTGTTTATCAATGGCTGGAAACGAAACAAGCAGTTCTAACAATGTTCCAGTGGCTTTACCTTCCAGGCCGCTATTTGCAGCAGCTAGCATATTTCCCTCCATAAATATAATTAAGGATGACACCGCGTCAACAAACAAGGGATCACACGGTAGCTACTGCTGCTTCTTTTCTTTCTTCTTGATATTCTTTTTCGCTGGCTGCTAAAGATCAAAAGAAGATTAGGACGGAGCGCTTAATGGTTATAATAGTATATAGTTATGGGAATTGTTCGTGATGTCTTGCACTCTCCTAGCTTAACACTCTTCACTTCTCCTTTTTCTTCCACCTCCCCCTCATTTTCTCCCTGTTTCTGTATGTTATCCCTTCCTTATTAAGACATTTTTGTAAAGAGTGGTCCTGTTTGCAATAATAACAGCTGTTTTTAGTCTTGTTCCAGATGAGATCTGAGTGTATCATGCACATTCATTTTACAGATCTGACTTATTTGAATGCAGACTGTTGGTTGCTTTGGGGATGTAAAAGTAGGCTATCCTCCAAATAACGGTCCCAAATTATCGAGGCCGAAAATATACCCTTGGCTGAAGGTCAGCTTGTATTTCCTGACTTTGCCGGAATTTCGCACTCAGTTCACCTTTATGTCAGGGGTCTTTACTAGACTCATGGTGACTCTCGCTTTACATTTCATAGAGTATTCAAGAAAAATCCCAGTGACTGAGTTCACTCATGCGAATATATATATTCCAAAAAAATAAAACCAACACACAAAAGAGTGCTGATTTGTCTATAAAGATATATCTAGCATTATATGCCTGATGGACCACTGGCATGAAATAGGTCCTTTACTTTCTATTTAGATACAGCTTGTAGTATGAAAATATCATCATCATGTGCCATGTCATTAAGCATAGGCAGTCATGAATTGGGATTCCGCACGATCACCAGAATTGATTGAGTGAGTTTTTCAGAGGCAACTAAGTGAGGTTATTTTTAAACATGGGAGCTGCATAGCAGATATATTGAAGAAAAAGACTGAACATCATTGCATAGGATCATAAATGCCAGTTACTTGAAAATGGATTGTTAATTCAAGTCATTTTTATTCTTCTTCTTTTGTCAAAATCTGCTTGTGCCGCTAGGCGTCGCAGTCTATCAGATGATCGGCAACCGAGCCAGGGCGCGCTCAGTCGCTTCATATGCCGTGATGTTATGAAGTTTCAAGTTGTCCGTGACTCCTTCAATCCATCTTCTTCTTGGTCTTCCCCTGCCTCTTGTTGTTTCGATTTTCATGTTGTATGCTCTTGATGCTGGCATCGTTGGTTCCATTCTCATTAGGTGACCAAACCATTTCATTCTTTGCTTCTCAATAAATTTAACGATGGGTATGGTTCCAATAGTTCTTGTGATCACATCGTTTCTCACTCGATCTCTTCTGGTTTTATTCGCAGCCATTCTCAAACATCTCATTTCACAGGTGGTTAGTCTTCTCTCGTGTTCTTTTGTTAATGTCCAAGTCTGACATTGATAACCTAATGTCGGTATAAAGATTGTATTTATAATTTGTCTTTTTATCTCAGCTGGGACAGCAGGGTGTTTTAAAATTGGGGCAAGCTGGTATGCGACATTGTTGGCTTGTTGGATTCTTGCTTCAATCTCTCTGTCTATTTTACCATTGGATGTAAAGATACTTCCCAGGTATTTAAATTCTTGCACTTGTTTTAGGCTGTGATCTAGAATCTTTATGTCGATGGTCTGTTGCTCTCTACTTATGCTCATGACTTCTGTCTTTTCAGTATTGATCTTCATATGATGCTTGAGGCAACTGTCGTGTAGTAGGTTCATGTGGTCTTGCAGCTGTTTACTATCACTGTGAAATATGCATTGATCGTCGGCAAAGAGCAGCTCATTGAAGTCCTCCTGTTTATCGACATCTGTTGGTGTTATGTCTATTTTATTAATATTGTCCATAAATATTATGAAAAGTAAAAGTGATAATACACAACCTTGTCTTACTCCTGATGTTACTGGGAACCAGTCTGTGATGCCAGCTCTTGTTCTAATGGCGCTTTCACTTTGTCTATAAATAGCCCTAACACAATCTAAAATTGTTTCCATTTATACCGTAGTTTTCAAGAACTTTCCATAATAAATTTCTGTTTACTCTATCGAAAGCTTTTTCTTGATCTATGAAAGCGATGTTCATTTGATGTCTGTGTTCTATTGTCTTTTCGCTAACTTGTCTTAAAGCAAAAATAGCGTCAGTACACCCTCTTCCTTTTCTAAATCCGACCTGTGATGGGCTCAGGATCGGTTCTACAACGGATCTAATTCGTTGTTCCAGAATTTTGGCAAACATTTTTCCTACGTGGCTTAGAAGGGAGATGCCTCTGTAATTGTTACAATCTTGCTTATTGCCTTTTCTTTTCCAAATTGGGACTATAAGAGCTCTTTGCCAGTCTATTGGTACAATTCTTTCATTCCAGGCTTTCCTAAATATGTGGAGTAGCCAGGTGACTCCAATTTCTCCACAAGCCTGTATTGCCTCGGCTGATATTCCATCAACACCTGATGCCTTATTTTTGGGACTGCATCTGATTGCTTCTCTGACTTCTTGTTCGATTATTGTAGGCTGTTCCTCGTTTGTACATCTGGGTGTGAATGGTACTGTTTCCTCATTTCCTGTTACATTCAGAAGAGTCTGAAAATATTCTTTCCACCTTTCTCTGATCTTGCCCTCCTCATATATGGGTTTGCCTTGACTATCATTGACATATTCAGATGGCTGGAATGGTTCATCTCTAGTCCTCATTTTTGCAATGGTTTTGTAAAACTGTCTACTAGATTTAGCACAGATTTTGGTAAGATTTTCCCCATACATGATCCAGGATGTTTCCTTGGATTGTTTAATTTCTCTTGCAGATTGTCGCCTGGCAATTCTGTACTTGATATAATCGTCATCTGAGCGGGATCTTAGCCATTTCTTGTATTGCTCCTTTTTACATTTCACTGCTTTGTTTTACGTTATCATTCCACCATGCTGTTTTTTTCCTGAACGTTCCTCCTGTGTATCTAATACCACAGAGTGTTGTTAGGCAGTTCAGAAGAGTGTTCTTAAATTTTTGCCACGCAGCTTCCACATTGTCACTTGATGTTATTAGCTCAGCCATCTTCGCCGTCATTTCTGCCTGTACTTTTGCTTGGTTGTCTAGATTGCTTAAGTGTCTTATGTCAATCATTGAGGTACGTACTGATGTTTTTGGTTTTTTGTTAATTGTTGCTTCGCTTAGATATACGATCAGCGGTCGATGGTCTGTATTTAAAGAGATGTTAGGAATTACTCTTGCGTCTTTTACTAAGCTTCTTCTCTTTTGTCGATTTAGTATGTAGTCCAACTGTGCGGCCTGGTCTGGGTTGCTCCATTTATACCAGGTATTTATTTGGCTTTGTATATGCTGATAGAAACTATTGGTGACATAAAGGCCATGCTCTGCACAAAGTTCTAAAATACGCTGCCCGTTGTAATTGCAGACTTTGCTGTTGTCTGAGTGTGGCCCGATATATTCCTCCCACGGTGTTCGCCTCTGCCCTATATGCCCATTTAGGTTCATTTTTATTAACTTGTCCTAAATCTTTGTGAGGGTAAATTGTTAAGTATATTAATAAATATACAAGAAGAGATATGGTTTAAAAACAAGCGAGTGTACACTTGTTTTAAATGTATAATTTCCTTCTGTTTGTACCAACTGAAAGAAAAAAGAAAAAAAGTGACAATTGTTTTAAATGTATAATTTCCTTTTTTTTCCTCCAGATTCAGAGAGCAGAGAGAATAATGATTTGTCTTCGCTGAAGTTACAGCTAAATCCTGCAACAGTAGCTGCAATAATTGCAGCGCAGAAACCAGATAATGATTTGTTACAGCATAGCCAGGGTCCTGAGTCTGTACAAGGGTAAGTTACATTAAGTGTACAGTTTATGCTATGTTTTATATGTTGAAAGACATAAACAATTAGAGTAATATTAATATATAATGAAAGAATTGTATAAATGTTAACAGCAGAATAATGTGCTATTACTAGGCTCAATTGCCTGGCTTCACCCGGGTTAGTGAAAGTCTTATTCTTCCCTCCTCTAAGTCATCTTGGTCTCCACCGTTGCTCTATATAAAAGCCTAGTGGAAATAGGGGTCTAACTAAAATCCTAAATTTATTATCGCTTTTTCTACTTCATCTTTGTCTCCACCGCTGCTGTATCTTTCATCATTGCTCCTATGTGCACCCAAGGCATCCCCTGTAATAGTAACACCAGATTGGGAGACAGACAAATGTATTGTCTCAGATATACATAGATATATGATTTCATAGAAGATAACACAGCAAAATATAATTTTTCAAAATAACCTTTTCATGAAAAGCAATTCAAAAAATATTAAAAGGATATAACTGCAGCAAAAGTTTAATTTTACTGATTGTCACAATAAATAAAGAAATGCACAATAACCTGGGCCACCAAAGGGGCGGTTAAATTAAACATTGTAGTCATAATGGCAAATAAAAATGTAACCCGTCTATTTGTCACAGATTGGGAGGAGTTAACGCTTCATTTATAATAAACACACAAAATACAGAAATGGTTTGTGATTTGTAGAATAAATTTTTATTAAATTTTTTGTTTATTGACAGAGTCATGCTTCTATAATTGTCAGCTGGTTTTTTTCGATGTCTGTAATAAATAACTTATATGTTTAAGACCTTTTATAGTCAAGACTGAGATAGATTTTACCATTCTTTTGCCATTACAGAGGTTCTAGAGAGATTATGAATTAAAAGAATTACTGAAATAATAAAAAAAAAAAGAGAATTGAAATATTTTGGCCACATTGAATGTTGAATTAAGAATGAATACCATAGCACTCGGGACACTCCCATAAGCGCTTTGTCCCCCATCTTCAGTAGCAAGCGAAGATTTCCAGTTCTGATAGCATCAGTCTGATTATATATCCGTCTTCTCCTTTCATTGAGCGTCGGCCAAATCCTCTGGTAACTCCTTGCAATGCCATTCTCCTCAGACTGTAAAAATCCATTTGTGCCTTCACCCTATTCACTCGCTTCAAAAGGGCTCTCACAACATCTGGCTTGTCATATGCCAACTCACTGCTAGGTGATGCAGAACCGGCTAATCTGTCTGCCTCTTTATTTCCCAACATACCGGCATCACCTGGAGAAAATATCCAAAGGACGCTAACTACCAGGACCTCTTGGTCACATTAAAAGACGTGACACTGTTTTAAAACCCTAATGGAGTGAAAGGTCAAGGGCAAGAAGTAAGACAGCGAAAGAAGGGGAAAGTCAATATCAAGAGATGAACAAACAGCAGTCTGAGAGTGTGTACAACCAAGACAGAAAGTAGAGCATGTTGGAGATCCATTGCAGCCAACTCACATTGTGGAGACGGAACCTGATTAATAGATGTTTGAAAACATTTTGCTATTGCTTACTTTATGACAGTTAGTAAACAAGCCAAAAAATATTCTTGGAGGCCTCAGAGATGTGGGTTTAAAGAATAATGCTAAAAATTAATTGGACTACCAAAATGAGTAAACTAGATGTTTTAATAGAGGCTAACAACCAAGGACAGCTTATCACTTATCATTGACATGAGAGAAAGGAAATAATCATTTTTTGGGGTCATATTATGAGAAGAGAACAAATTGGAACACATGACAGCTGGAAAGTGGGAAAACAAGTAAGAGGAAGACAACGAAAGTAGATTCTTACCATCTTTTTCATAGAAAGATATCTTTTATCGTGGCATCGAAAGGTGTCAGCACATGAACTGATACATGCTGTTGGAGATCATTTGTGTGGAGAAGCATGATCATCCATGTCATTAGGTAATGATGATGAGATTTAAAAATGATGATGATAAGATTTTGTTATGATTATCTGTGAAATTTAAAATGTTCATGCAAAACCACATTTCTATAGCTTCAAGAGGTTTGAAATTATATTTTTCTTGAGCTAAAGAATTATTGTTTTGTGTTTGTACATTGTAATGTTTCGAACATATCATTAGTATCTAATAAAATAAAAAAATTTTCAACAGGCTGGGCATTTGTAACAGTACACTGATTTGTTCAGATGTTGACAGAGCATCATCTGGTGAAGATTTGCAAGAACAATGTAAAGCTCATAAAAGGAAGCAAGTGGACTCTGAAAGTAAGTAGTTCTTGTATTGTAATTTCTGTTTTGTTGTAGTTAGAAATTATATACACAATAATTGTCAGTTATGACCTTGGCTCCCAGGTCAACCCAGCCTTGAGTGGGTACTGGGTGCAGTCCCAGTAAGTAAAGGCGGCCGGCGTGATGCTGACCACATCACCCATCTTGTGCCGATTGGTCTGTAAAATATAGGTCTAGCCCTATATGCCTTATACGTCTAAAAAGTGTGAAACAGGGTCCTTTACTTCTTTTTTTTTAAATTGTTACTTAGTCTTGTAAATTTTAGTTGATTATGTTTATGGAATTAATTAATTAATTAATTAATGGGGACACAAGGGGACAATTATTATTACTTTAAACAAATCCCATAATGTCACTGTTAACTGATCTCTAGTAATTTAGCTGTTGACAATGTCACGCAAAATATATTGCCTTAGAAGCCACCACGAAAGAAGTAATTAAAGTAGTTTAGTGATGATTTCCACACACAGAAACCAATAACAGTTTAGTAATAGCTTCTTTACACAGAAACTGAAAACAGTTTAGTGATGATAGCCATAAATGTTCTTTCTGTGGCATATTCTTCTTCTTCCATGTTTGCACTTAAAAGACTAATTGGCACATTATGTGCGGTGTACAACTAGGCTGCAATATCAACCCAAAAATCCAACTTCAGCTAACCTGTGATTAGTCAAAATTTGACTTCATGCTGGGGGTGGGATGGAAAGAGGGTTCCATTTCCCTCTCACCCCATAACTATGCCCTTGAACCCACACAAGGAATCTGTGACATATAATTGCCATTCTCAGATTGCTATCCTGAGTACCTCAGCTTGTAAATTACTTGTGAATGGAGAATTCATATGAAATATTTGTATTTCTTTCTGCTTGTGTTTGATTTTATAAAATAATTAATTATCTAAACTTCTTCTTCTACACATTCACTCTTAAAAGGGCAGTTGGCATGTTGTAATGTGGTTTACAGCTAGGCTGCAATATCTGCGCCCTCCAGCCAAACACACCTGTTTCAATAAAACCCTTAATTAATTGTCTTTCCTTTGTGACATACTTGTTACAGTGAGTCTTTTCTCCCCTCCCCCCCCCCCCCCCCCCCCCCCCCCCTCCCCCCCCCCCCCCCCCCCCCCCCTCTCCCTAATGGGGCCAGACCCAACACACTCAAAGATGGTTATGTTGGATGGTCATTTCAGACTGATGACATCCACAGAATTCTGAAATAAGAATTGACATTGTGGCACTCAACATTCCCATAAACCTTCATCCTCACTTTCAGCAGCAAGTGCAGAGTTCTAGTTCCAGTGGTACCAGTAACAGTCTGATTTAGCCTTTGCTTTGAGTGTTCACAGTCAGCCGAATTCCTGATCACTCCTCATGTTGTGTGCAATAAATGGGTACATGAAAGGGAAGTGCATTAATAGACGTAAAACATGGTGCAGTGCAGTACAGAATTGAATGGGGTGTGAAAAGGGAGAGAGACGGTTGGCTCCATGACTTTGGAGAGGTAGGACGTGTAGATGTAGGTTCTAGTCTGGGTGTTGCCAGACTAGTCCTGCGCACCTGTATGTTACGCTGGCGTTAAGTCTGCAGGCTATCTGCAGAAGTTGCCTCAGTAGCCGGTCCAGCGTGACGGAGGTTCGTGAGGTGAGATCAGGAGATCTCAAGGTAGGTGTCAGGCCGCAGACTGAAGGTCTGGATAATCCCCACAAGGTATTGTGCATCGACCTGTATGATCTCTCTAGTGACTGTTTATCCAAGTAATAGGTGTCAGAGAGACAGTCACATAATCACGAGCAGTGGATTTGCGCGAGCGGGTAATGTTTGCCCGTAGCAACCACAAAACATAGGCTGGCAGTAGAAGTCTTCCAGAGCGTCCTGAGTGTGTGTGGCCTTGGTAGTGAGAACGACTGTGGCAGTATAGAAATTCATGACTCATGATGCCTTTCATTGTCCTGATATTAAAATACATTGAATCTACTTTGATTGTCAACATGTATCCGGCGTCCTCTATTGCTGTTGGGCGGGACTGGTGACTTGTAAATGCGACACTATTGAGTAAATCTAGATACTTGGCAAGTGGGCGGTGCATCAAGGAACCTTCGCACGCGACAGCCGGATTCCCTGGTCACTCCTAACAGCACCATTCTCCTCAGGTCGTAATAATCCGTTGTTGCTTCTGTACTGTTATTGCTCCCAAAGGACCCTTACAAGATATAGCTTTTCATGCATCACTTCACCACAGGGTGGTGCAGAAGCAGCTAGTCTTCTGCCTGTTCATTTCCCACAACACTGGCATGTTCTGGAGTTGTTCTTTTTTTAAATTTTTTTTTTTTTCTAATTTCAAGCAAAATTTTGTTAACTAGCTTTAACGTTCAGCAAATTTTTTAAATATTTTTTTTTTGAGGTGATGACATTGGACAAAGTACTTCACCAAAAAGAAGGAATCATCATAAGAAGAAAAAGCAAAAACACAAAAAGAAATCCCATTCGAAAAGTTCAGAATCCAAGCAAAGGTAAAGGAACATTTTGTGAACTTACCTTGTTTGGCGGAACATTTAGTATAACAATCTGTCTCTCTTTCTCTCTCCCCTCTTTCTCTCTGTCTCTCTCTAACTCTTTATCCCTCTGTCTTTCTTTAACTCTCTCTGTCTCTTTTTTCTCTCTATCTCTCACTATGTCTCTCAGAGAAACCCAGTTAACGGTATTGAGTTCTGTTTGTCCTTTTGTAGTGTTTAGGAAGTCATCATATAAATAATTATTGTTGCATTAAAATAGCTGGCGGTGGGTCTTGTTTATTAATTTACTCCCTTTGTATATTTTGAAAACAATTTTAATGTAAATGGTTAACAAATTCGTTTGTGACCTGTGTAAATTGGTTATTTTTCAATAGGGTATTCCTGCTCCCTTTTTCTTAAAGCATTTCCGGGTGAAAAGGTTAAGGAAATTATTATAAACTCCTGCTATCCCAAGTAACATAAAGTGACTGACAGACTACTCTTCGTGTATTCTAATCAGTATGTTATAAGAGGTTGTATTTCTTATATCCAATCTGATTATAATAATGAACACTGGAAACATTCATTTTATACAAGGTACAATATGATGTGTCGGCTCTGTGGCTAAGTCCATGCGAACGCTTCGTAATGCCAGGGTGCCGGGTTCGATCCCAGCTATCATTTGGCATAATGCTGACATTTTACCCATCCAGCCTTCTGTAAAATAGTTTGCTCTTACATCTGTATCCAGCCTTGATCGTTTCTTACATTTGTATCCAGCCTTGATCGTTTCTTACATTTGTATCCAGCCTTGATCGTTTCTTACATTTGTATCCAACCTTGATCATTTCTTACATATGTATCCAGCCTTGATCGTTTCTTACATTTGTATCCAGCCTTGTTTGTTTCCTACATTTGTATCCAGCCTTGATCGTTTCTTACATTTGTATCCAGTCTTGATCATTTCTTACATTTGTATCCACCCTTGATCGTTTCTTACATTTAAATATTTGTTTTGGAGAGACTGGAAATGAAAAGAGGGTTGTTTGAAGAAATAAAAACAGGTGAGATGTTTCAGCTACATTAAGTAATGTAGCACACATAAAAAAACCATACTAGAGGAAAAGTGGAAGGTAGGTAACAAGAGGTGCATAGTGGTACAGTTGGGAAAATAACATCAATAGATTGATGCACAGAGATAAGTTTACATCTAGGGCAGGAAACATAGACCCATTGCAGCCAACTTTCATTGTGGAGATGACACCCAAAAACTCAAGTTTTTGAGTAACACCAAAGTCCAGACGTGGACAAAAACCAGAACTTTTCGCTGGAGTTTAAAGCCAGTGAATCTGAAGAAGAAGAAGATGAAGAATAGATTAAAAATGTGTTCGATAGACATCATTTCTAATGTGTTATGTTGTTTGATGTTGTTTCCAAGCATATTGTTGATTTCCCCTAGATTTGTTCTTCTTAGTATTATTATTGTTTTAAAATGTAGGTATGCATTGAGCACATCCCAGCATTAGTAACTTAGATGTTGTTGAGGATGTTGGAGTAATGTATGCTTGTAGTGAGACCAGAAGGGCAGAATGGAACTGCGCTGTGTACCCAATTCTTAACCCTTTGAAAATAAAGTTTGTTCTTTATTCATTTTTTTTTTTTCACCTTTCTAACATCAAAAATTATGGTGTCTTACATTTCAGCTCAACATTACTTCCTGACATTCCTAAACATGCTGTTTTCCTGGATGATATCAAAGATATAAATCAGCGACCTGCCTATAAGTTGGACACAGTAGCAAACAAAGATCTGTGGCATTATAAATCAGTTTCTAAACTACATATTTCCAAATACAAACCACGTATTGTCAACTGTCTTGGTGCATCTCATATATTCATGAAAGACTTGAGAAATGGCAATAAAGGAAAAATTAAAGCAGGACTGCCGCGTTATTTCCAGAAAGCATACCTAAAAGACATTCGCAAGAAAGGATTAGAACTGATATCTAATCGAAATAAAGAATCTAAATATTTCGGTGCTGACTTTATTGCCATTGTCAAAAAAGATTCCAAAAGAGAAGATAAGAATCATGTTACTGGGAACTATAGTTGTCTGGATGATGCAACAGCTTCTTATGCCCACGGTAAACATGCAGATTACAACAAGCAGCCTGAAACACAAAGCGAAAACCTGGTAATGGATGAGATTTTTGAAAAGGTTCGCCATTACAATGAGAGAACTCGTGATGAGCCTCACAATATACAACTTTGGCTTGAGTTTGTTCAGTTTCAAGACGTTGTTTCACAAGAGGACAAAAGTTTCAAAGGCCAGGCCCTTCATTTGAGGGAGGGATATCAGCCTTCAAAGTCAGTAATAGAAAAGAAACTTGCGATATTGGATAAAGCCTTAGAAAAGAATCCAGCTTCACTTGAACTGAAACTGGCTCAATTGGAGTTATATCAGGACATTTGGGAGTCAGATAAGGTGTGTATAATTTAATGTATAGTTTTTTTTTAAACTTCTGGTCAGTCTGGATGATAGGTAGGCATACTGGTTTTTTTTAGTTGTGTGCTTCTGACAGTAGTTAACCATTGCATTTTCCTCCAAATGAGTACATGGCACGACACTGTGAGTTGCAGATTTCATTTGGAATGCTTTTCACCTGTTCCCGGGATGGTTTATATTGGGAACTGCAGATTCAGAAAATGAATAGCCAGTTGCCAGAGAACTGCTGGCCCCCATTTTCAATAATTACATGTCCTGCAACTTCTCTGTTTTTTTAGCTGCTGCTTCTATCGACCGTGACCTGCATTTCTAGTGACTGATTGTGTTGGCATGTCTGATGACTGCCGTTTGCCTTTAATGTGTGTGTGGATGCCTTTGGCTTTCCTGAGACTGCAGTCTGTGTCAGTTTTGTCACAAAGGACAGTGATGGAATTCTCTGTATGGTTTTCTTTGGCACAGGAATGGAGCAACTGTTGGGGTGACTTGCTATGAAGTTGGAACTGTGATTACCTTTTCATGTAGATTAATAAAAGTCGGGAGATGTAAACCAGAGTCATTGCACAGGGTTATAAACCATAAGTGCTCTGCCACCAGTACGGACAGCTGATAAGAAACTGTCTGCATGTGTCACCGTCTGCACCTAACTCCGTAGCTACAGCAACGTACCTCCATTTACCCCAGAGTGTTAAACTCTGGCACCCATTTCCTAAAAGCTCTGGGAACCGCCCGATTTTGAACACTGGCTGTGGGCTGCAGCGAGTCGCAGCTGGATTTGAAAGTGAGTCTCTTATCGACTGCGCTTACGCAGCCTTCTAGGTAGAGTAATAAAAATTACTAAAATGAAAACCTGTTGGGAGATGCAGAAGGAAATAGGCTAATTATTTGCCTGCTGGGCCAAAGGTCTTGGGTCGGAAAGTGCATTGAGCTTTTTTTTTTCATTGACCTTGGCTCCCAAGTTGACCCAGCAGTAAAAACACCGATAGAATGCCACCGTTAGATACCTTGGCATAACTTTTTGACAGATGCTTGTCATACAAGAATCTTGTAGACAATGTCATAATTTGAGCCAGGAAAGGTCTGACGGCGCTGAAGATGATGGCATGCGCCGACATTGAACGACACCTACTTTTCCTGCTCCATGAGGGACTTGTACTTATAGTAAAGATTACAGTCTGAGCCTCCTCACTGTCTGCAGAACACCGTTATAAAGACTGGAGTGGGTACAAAATGAGGCTATGAGACTCATACTTGGCTGCACAAAAGACACCCTGTGCCATGCCATGCGGTGTGTCCTGAGTTTGCCGACAATGAACACCATACATAAAGCGGCACAGGTAAAAGCGTGCATGAGGATATCAGCAGACATCAACCACCCACTGCACAACGCTATCAATGATATAAAAGGGGTGCATGTCAAAAGATATTCCTCCTGGATGGCCAAGGCAAAATACCTAATCCAGCAAGTATGTGACCTAGTCGAGATTAGTGATGGAAAAGAATGGATGAATACACCAGTAGACTTGCATGACTTGTCTCAGGTTGTTATAACCCTAGGAAGGTACTGCAGGAATCAGATACCTGCCACCGTAGACACTGAGATTAGGGTACTGATCGATCAGCATACATGCCCAGTCATTTACACTGATGGGTTTCTGGTAGCATGGGTCAAGATCAGCATGGGCA
Source organism: Candidula unifasciata (assembly GCA_905116865.2). Taxonomy (NCBI): domain Eukaryota; kingdom Metazoa; phylum Mollusca; class Gastropoda; order Stylommatophora; family Geomitridae; genus Candidula; species Candidula unifasciata. The sequence continues at coordinate 9,277 of CAJHNH020001427.1, read as the reverse complement.
TACACAGCACAAAGGATGGGAAGAGCCATAAAAGAGGATAGCAGTGCTTACCAGACACCTTCGTCAAGTTTGACCATGACAATAACTGCTGCTTCCAGAGATCTTTCTTGGATAGGAGAACAAGTAGTCACAAATTTGGTAATCGTTTTAGACTATGAACGTGCTTCAGAAAATCGCTACAGGTAGTCTATGCTCTGAATGGGTAGAAAGCATTCGGAAGTCGCAGTTAACCTCTATCATCTGGCTCTGCACACCTGGCCATGCAGGAGTAAATTGTCATGAAAGAGCAGACCAACTGGCAAGTAATGCACCAATGCAGATGGGAAGAAGCATAGACAGAGCTCATATCATCAACACTGTACAGACTAGGTTAGGTGATAATAGCAAATCTCTGATGCTAACACGACTGTGTGACTGAGGAGTGAAGCATGACTATACTGTCCTCAAGGTAAAGACATGAGATATTATAACCAACTCCTCATGGGAACAATCAGTAGATGTACTTTGGAGTGGCTGCTGCATTGGATGACTGAGCATGCATGGGGATGCCTAATGTGCAAATACATTGATTATGATAACATAACATTTGAGAGAAAGAAAACGATATGTGTAAGCTGTGTGCTACGACAACAGTTAGTATCTTTACATTAAGACATTTACTGCTGCAGACGGATCATCTGTGGGTATGCCCAGAGTTTAGTGATGTTGATTCTTAAATCAGTGTATGGGAAAAGCGTGGTCTATCAAGTGACAATGAAACAAACATTTTAACATTTTGGTGGAAAACACACACGATGTATCGGAAGAAACTATTTGCATTTCAGTTGGATTTATTCAGTTTTGTGCTTTATTCTATGTTGACGTAACTTTGTAGTAACTCACCTGACGAGATACAGTGAAATATGCCTGGCAATAAATTGTGCAATGTATTGTTTGTGTCCACATTATTTAAATTTAGTTAGTGCAATTCTGACTGAACAGAACATAATTCTGTCATACATATATCCACATTTATATTTATATCTGTATATAAATTTTATATGTATATATCTAAAAAAAATTTACATTATTTTATACGTACAATAGTCACTTGGCCTTGAAATTAAATGTTTTATCATTTGTTTCCGTTAGCTGGAGAAAGCCTGGGGAGATCTTCTGTTCATACATTCTGCATCTGTCGACCTTTGGCAGCATTATTTGTCGAAACAACAATCCCGCCTCTTCAAGTTCTCTTTCAGTCGTATTCTAAAGTGTTACCATAAGGGCTTCAAGACTCTGGTGGCAATACTTGATGGCCAGGTGAAAGCTCTGAACATCAAAGAGGACATGGAAGAGAAGCTGTTAGGTAAATAAGAATCAACAGACTGTCTTTACTACCTGCAATTTATTACTGTTTAGGAACTTGAGGATTTAAGCCCACTTGGCTGGTGCATTCGCTACAGATTGTGTAGGTTGGTATTTTACTTTTGCCTCTGACCCAAAAAAACCATTGCCTTACCTGTGACCTGAGGTCTACTGATTAAGAACCCAGCGTTCTTAAGCATTTAGCCAGCCACTGATCACTTTGTTGACATTTCTTGTTTGTTATTACAGTATTCTACTACTACTTCTTCTCTTCCTCTTAGAATACTTCGGATGTCGAGGGAAATTTAAGGTTGTGCTTTTTGCTGTTTTGGCTGCCTCGACCATAGACACACTGTGCTGCTGTAGAGTTTCTCTGATGTTACCTTTCCATCTTGTTCATGTCTGCCTCATGCTTTAGGTCCTTCTCCTCATTTGGTGAATGCCTTATATGGTATGGCATCCCAGGGCTTTCTCTCGAAGTGGGCAGACTATTTTATTTGCTGATTCTAACAGCATTACTTTCCTCATAAGACATAGTCCTGTAGCAGTTGAATCAAATTAAATGATACCCTTTTTTTTATGAGGCCAGGTCAACCTAAAAGCTGTTAAAGGTTAGTTGTGTATCCTTTACAGGATGTTGCAGAACCAATCCCAGCAGCCCCTGGCTGTTGTGTGGTTTCTCAAGGCAAATTTACATCCTGTAGTTTGCATCCTAAAAGCTGTACTCATCAGAAAAATCTTGCCACGCCAGATTGAACCTGGACCCACAATTTACAGTTTAGTGCATTAACTACTATGCCACTATGCTGCCTTTCTTTCCTTATGCATTGTAATGGGGTCTCTATGGTGAAATGGTTAAGCTTGCCTTGCACTCTGGAGGTCATGGGTGCATTTCAGAGATGCCTCGAAAGGTTCACAAGTGCAATTTTTATGGAAACCCCGACACCCCTGGGGATTGTTGTCAGAGCTATAGTGTTTGTGCTTTATGCGATGTTCTTGACAGGCGGCTAGCCATTTTGTAAAGAGAGACCGAGCCATATGGGATAAAAAACTTGTGCAATGGAGTCAATCATCTTGACGTTAATCTTTAACTTTGTATTGAAGTGTTAGCTGACTGCACTATTTAGATGTATACGTTCTTGACTTTTTTTCCTGTTCACTTAAAATTTAATGTGAAGGAGAACAGTTTGCTACAAGAAAGCATTTCCCATTTTATGGAAACAAGTGAATTTAAAAAAAAAACAGGTTTTAATATTAAATACAGAACATTGATGTAACATTTATTTCAAATGAAGATACTTTTCCTGTTTCTGAAAAATAGAGAGCAGTAGTTACATCAATAATTACTTTAAGTGTGGTGTGTATTTTTGTTGAGATTCCTTTATTTACATAAGTGGCTCTCAACCTTCCTAATGTCGTGACCCTTTAATACAGTTCCTCAACCTTCCTAATGTCATGACCCTTTAATACAGTTCCCTCATGTTGTGGTGCCCCTAAACAATTTGTTCCCTTCTTAACTTCAATAAATATGTGTTTTCCGATGGTCTTAGGCGACCCCTGTGAAAGGGTTTCGACCTAAAAAAAAGGTTGCGACTGGCAGTTGAGAACTGCTGATTTACATATATTCATTGGTGCCTGCTAGCATTTTGATTATGTGTTTAAATCCCTTTGAGGGTCGGATCTTTCTAAAGTCTACCATGATATAAAAATTGTGTCCGGAAATTTCCTGGGAAGTAAAGTCTGCTAGGATGATGTCACATATCAAATGCTGATTTATGTAAAAATATATATTTTCTACATTCCAAGGTTGACCCAGCCTAAAATATGTATCAGGTAATGTCTTGGGAAGTAAATTTGGCTGGAATGATGTTAAACACATCATTTTGGTCGATTGATTGGTCTATAAAAAATATGAGTCTGTCATTATATGCCTCAATGCTAAGAAAGGATCAGATAACACAGGTTATGAAGAGATTATGGGAACACGTGGACTAGGAGTAATGAATTAAAATGGAGAATTTTGTGGAGAGAATCTGAGAACAATGTTACTAAAATGTCTTTGCACTGGAAACCACAGGAGCATTGAAATAAAGACAGACTACAAGACACATGGAAAACGGAGTCAGAGAATGGAGTAAACAAGATAGGAAGGACATGGAGTGAGCTCCATGCAGTAGTAAAGTATAGAATGACTTGGTTGAGGGTGTGTGCTCCACTGAGGGTAAAAGGCAGAAAAAGAAGCATCATATGCACTACTTGCATAACAAATTGTCTTTTTATTTTTATTTTACTCTTTACCATACACCAGGTCATTGCACAATCGTGAACCATGTGCTTTACTTACATCTTCTGCTTCTTGGTGTTCACTGGCTTTAAACTCCAGCAGAAAGTTCTGGTTATTCATACAACTCTGGAGTTCTGTGCACATCCGTTTTACAGATCTAACTTATTTGTATGCAGACTGTTGGTTCCTTGCCTCTCAGGCAGATGCACCTCGACTTAGAAGGAAACCCTTAATTGGTTGACTCTTACGACATGTTTGTTGGAGAGGCAGTGGGTCTATTCTTGTTTTCCCCACAATGGGGCCCCAAAACTCACAAGGTGATTTAGTGCTTTATTAATATCCTACCCCAAACAGGGGAAATCCAAATGTCACGGGACAGTCTAATATTTTAGGGGCTTGGTAGATAGGCTGCATAGTCATGGGACCTCAGCTGCATGCATTTGTGGGACCTAGGCTGCACTCTCTCATGGGACGTAGTAGGGTTGGGGTTGTCAGTTCTAGATATTTTGGGGTCATTAAAAGCATCAGATAGCCGGGAACCCAGTCTTACATCCCTTTAAAATGTTGGACTGTCCTGTGACATCATCTGGGGTAGAATATTAATAAAGAACCCAGGAATTTACTTACATGTATTCATACTTTCCACAGGACTGTTTTCTCAGTACTGTAGCTTCCTACATCAGACCGGCTACACCGAGCGAGCTGTCAGCAGTTATCAAGCTATCATAGAGTTTAATCTGTTCTGTCCTGCACATCTCCGCCTCAATACTACTAGAGATAGGATGAAACAGTTTGAGGAATTCTGGGACAGTTCAGCGCCCAGATTTGGAGAGGACAAGGCCAAAGGATGGGCAGAATGGTCAGAGAACAGGCACACACTTGGTTCATCCTCCAATTCAGGTTACTTCTTACCTATTTTTAATTATATTTTTAAGGAAGCGTTGTTTTTAGCATCTTCTATAGCAATTTTTCCCAACATGGGGCCCATGTTCTATTGGGGGGGGGGGGGGGGGGGGATTTGATTGTTGGGGGGGGGGGGGTGGGTTAAAAATGGGCTAATCCAGAGTTTAAGTTAAGAATATTAGAAAGGTTTAGGTGGGGCATGGCATACACAACAACAAACTGTTTGATAGCATTTACTGTGTACTTTGTCTATTTTTTTTTTTGGCTTTATATGTTCTTTTTCCGCATTTGGCTGAAAATTGTGGGTGGTACTGTGTGTTGTGGTTTACAGCTGTGACGTTCCGGCCCACTCCCTTGGAAAGTACAACACTTTTAGTGTGACGTCCCGGGTCGTGGGTTCCCTGGATTTGAGTTTAACTGAATTTTATATGTTGAGTAGGAAATTTTCCTCTCAACACATCCCCTCCACCAGGTTAACTGAACTATTATCCGGGCTATGTTGCTCTCAGACAAAGTCCTGGATATCCAAGAAAACAGCCATATTGGCTCGTTATTTATATTAACTTTAGCTGAACTTGGTATCCACAAGAGAAGGAAATGGGTTTTAGATGTCTATATATTATTATTTTGAATGAGTTACTAGACAGGGCAGTTGACCCAATCCGTCGACCTTCTCTTGGTAAAGAAATTGTATTATTATTTAATGAGCCCCCACCAAATGCTATTCTATCTTAACAGTTTAATTAAACGTGTAAGAACAGACACATTTGGAATTACAAAAACTGATGCAGGATAAGACCATATATTTGATTTATTAACCAAGCAATCATTTTAGTTCTTTATATTTTTAGTCAATAGTGATGGTATGGTGGTAATGAGATACTTCAGCTTGATAACTGAGCCCCTAAGATAAGAGTAAATGATAATGGTGGTGTTTAGTTACATAAATACATGTTACATAACTTTAGAAAGTGGAACCTCTGAGAGTCCTCGTGTTGAGTCCCTTCTTAGCTGTTCCAATCTTTCCGCCCAGTTCTCCTGGTCCTTCCACCTGGTTCCCTGGTTCCCACCTGTTTCCCAGCTGGCCGAGTTCTAACACAATGTAGTCTCGTGACCGTGATGACCCTCTATTTCTTTTTTGTAGAAAAGACTGATCCTCACCCACATGGGAGCTGCAATAATGGAAACACACACATACGTGTAGTATCTTGACTTACACTAAGAATACATGTGTCAATTAATACAATATATAATAAAACATTATATCTCATCACTCCTCATATTCCACATTCTCTCCAGTCTAATCTGAAGGTCTTTGTGTCTCACAATCGACGTCTCACATATCCTGCCTTCCCTCTAAGGTTCTGTCATGATAGTTGACTTTCTGTTGTCCGTCATCACTCAGACTTCCAACTTGCTGACATTGATTTGACATAAACATGTGGCGCAGGTTGTGTGCTGACCACGCAAAAGATTTTATATGTGCATGCTGTCCTGAATATTATCTTTCAGTGACAGTGAATAATATACACCCATGATTCTTCCCCTGGCGTTATCAATCCCCTGTTTAGGTGAACACATTAAGTGAGCACATGGTGGGCACACAAAAGGTAACAGCATGGCTGCATATGTGGGCATCTTTTCCCACAGTCCAAACTCATGTTTTGGTTGATGGTTGAAACATTATAATTTCATTACATTTTAGTATACAAGTCTTATTTTATAAACATGAAAACATACACTGAAAAACATGTGCCACAAGCATACAAGAAATAGAAATAGTTTAGCAGTTCCCTAACTGAGATACTGAATACTTACAAAGAACTATTTCAAGCAGAATGTGTAGACAAATTAGGAAAAGGTAGAATAGATTTTAGCTAACTCCCTAACCTATGTATACAAGATTGAAAATAATTGTACAGGCTTACCTGGAAACTTCCAGCTATCGCCAAACTAGAATCAAACCATTAGAATTACCTCTAAGGTCGACCTGTTTGTTGCTTGTCGCAGCGATTATGACAGAAATTCCAGGGCTATTCTTATTAATACCCCTATCTGTCTGCAAGGTTAACTCCACCCTCTTCTAGGTTCTACCCAACTCTCAAGGAGATGACGTAAGCCCCGCCTCTGAGGTACCTATTAGATCAACCTAGCTATCAAGGGGCCTGTCACTCACAGTGAACAGCCTACAGTACGACCTTGACCAAGATTAAACATTCCTAATTGCCAAACATCTGTTCTCTTGAGAATTTCACTATCATGTGTGAAACTTTCAGACGCTGGACGCCGGCCTGTCTAGAAATTTCTACCAGACCACTTAATTCCCCTGATCTATCCTGTTCAAAAGGAGCCCCTCAGTCTGTGTTATGTAACTTGTTATGACACTACGGCCGATTCAGGGGAGCTAATCTAAGGTGTGATACGAAGTTATCTCCCCCTTTACTTGCCTCTACAGACTGGGCAGGAGATAAAATTTATGACATAGACATGAGAAAGGAATTCCTAACCAAGGTAATATTACCTAAAGCAAGGTTGCTTTGTCTGGCTAGAGACTGGAAACGCAGTTTAAACAATTCTCAAATCCCTTATAGTGGTTTTAGAACTATTTTAGGCTCAGTGTCTATTGCTTTTAATTCTTTGTCCTTCTCTGAACATAAGAAATTATTAAACACAATATAACTTCTGAGACCACTGAGGTCATTTCGTCACAACAGCTATGTTGTGATATGAGCACCTTTCAACACAACACATCTAATTTTAGCTAACCCCTAATTAGTCACCTTTTACCACCCCCCCCCCCCCCCCCCCATGTGTCTCAGAACACACATGGGCAATTACTGATATTACTGATTTATGAATCGACATCATAGCGTACTGGGGATGCCTGTAGTGCTCCATCTCCGGTAGGAAATGTCTTAAAGTTTAGATGTTGAGTGTTCCAATAGCTGACACTCTGATTGTACTCATGTCATACTCTATCTCTCATACACCCTTTCTCGCTGGATCCACTCTTAATTCCTAATTCACACAACCTTACAAATGTAGTTTCATCAGGTGTCATTTTTTCCATCAGCATTCATTCATAAATAGTATTCAGAATGTCTGCCTTGTCCAGTCAGTCTGAGTGTTCCCACCACTGTCAAATATATAAAGCCTTAAAAAAAAAACCTGCTCTTTCATTAGCTCACACTCTGACAGTATATCCATGTGAGTCCTTGTAAAGTCGATATGCAGGTGTTTAGAGAGTCTCCTTGGTGAAGAGGTCAAGCCATTTGCCTCATGCTGTAAAGGTAATGGGTTGATTTCATGGCTTCATAGTCCAGTTCACAAGTCTAATTTTTCCTGAGATACCCGGGGGGTTACAGATACCAGAGCTACAGAGTTTGTGCTTTGTGCGTTGCTCTTGGCAGGGGGCTAACCTTTCTGTGGAGAGAGATGAAGCCATATGTTATTGAATCTGGTGAAGTTGATCTTCTTGACTTTCACTTGATGTGCAGGTGCTTGATATGCCCCCATTCCCCAGGCATTTTATGCTACATTCAGATTTTGGTTCTTTATTAATATCCTACCCCAGATGACGTCACAGGACAGTACAACATTTTATAGGGTTGAAAGACTGGGTATCCTGGCTTTCTGATGCTGTTAATGATCTCAAAACATCTAGAACTGGCTCTAACCCCAACCCACCTTCATCTCCCACGAGAGAGTGCAGTCCAGGTTCCACGACTGCATGCAGCCTATCTACCACCCCTTGAAATATTAGACTGTCCCATGACCTGTGGATTTTACCTGTTTGGGGTAGGATATTAATAAAGCACCCAGATTTTTTGTATAGATCAGCTTGCTCCTGATAAGTGATCTGGCTGACATTATGCCAGCTGCCTTTACTTCCCATGACATTACCTGGTACTACTTTTAGGTTAGGTCAGTCTGGGAGCTAAGGTAATTTTTTCCCAAATCAGTCCAGATCAGCTTCTTCTTATTCACATTCACTGACTGTAACCTCTAGCTGAAAGTTCTGGTTATTCATCCAGCTCTGGACTTATAGTCTTGTTCCAGAGGCTGAATGTTGCCTCCACATCTATATACGAATCGGCTTATTTGAATGCAGACTGTTGGTTCCTTTCCTCTCAGGGAGATGCCACCCAGCTTTGAAGGATGCACCCAAATTAGTTTACTCCTAGGACATGCTTGTTGTGGTGGCGAGGCAGTGGGTCTTTGTTTTCCCCATAATGAGACTCTGGAACCCACAGTGGGAGTGCAGATACAACCCTAAGACCTTCATGCTAGGAGGTGAGCTTCTAGACCCCATGCTACCATGGCTTACAAAATATTGTGTTTAATTCATTAGTTTCTTTACAACATATGTTTCATTTTATTTATAGACATTTTTAAAAATTTGTTTCAGAAAACACTCAGGAACAAGAAGATGCTGTGGTTTCAGAAAGCATTTCACGTTCTCAGAAATGGCTTAAAATGGAAAACATCCGCCAGGAAGTTCACTGGCTGCCTTGGCGACCAGACACTGAGAAAGGAGAAACCCTGGAGAGCTGTGAAGATTTGGATAGAGTAGTTTTGTTTGAAGATGTTAGTCCTGCCATCTTTAGAACAACCAAGTTGGAATCCAATATTCGAATTGTGTGTTTATTTCTTAAATTTCTTGGCGCCTCAAGAGAAGTTTTAGAGAAAGCACTTGTGGAGGTTTCAGGGGCATCATCGTGTAGTGGAAAAATTTGACCAGTATTC
>CAJHNH020001426.1:170669-185669 GCA_905116865.2 Candidula unifasciata | reverse complement strand
CCAACAAGAAGAGGAAGTAAAGCAGACTAATGTAGGGAATAACACTAAACCTGTTTCCCCTATTTCCCTTGATGCGATTGCAAACAAAATAGAAATAGTTAGTTCTGACTTTTCCCCCAAAGTAATTGACTGCGATGGCCGCAACACATCCCCTTATTTGCCTCCCCTAGACTTGGTATGTTAAAGCCAGACCAGGGCGGATATAACAGGTAAGGAGGATAGTTCTCTTAAGTTCTTGATGACCTTAGAGACAATGAGTAAACAGGACATTGCTGCAAGTCCTGTGCACTCTGATACTGGACAGACAGAAATGTTTGCCATTGATGAAGAAGAAGGTACTTCTTGTGTGCAGGGAGACAAATTGTCTCTATCCTGTACAGCTGAGGCGACAGGGATACTTCTGATGAAGGACCCTGAAGCGGAACAAGCCATAAATAGTAGGGAACCCCAACATTCTGGTCTTGTATTACTCTTCACTTCGAAGGAAGTGACAGGGGTATCTCAGCTAATAGTGGAAACTTCATTGCGAAGAAATGCCACTTTACTGTCTGCAGGAAACCCTGAGTTTCCTAATGATTTGACTGTACACCCTGACATGATTTTGTGCCCTGATTCGGGAGGGAACTCTAGGAAAGAGACTTCCACCTGGACAATTTGTGAAGGGGAATACAGGATGCAAAAAGGAGGAAACAAGTGGACACTCCTTCAAGAAATCGTCAGGGGTCAGCTGCACTCACTGCATGCTGTCATGATGAGTGACTATATCCCTCGTTTTAAGAGGAGATTTGTGACAGATTTTTCCAGGATCTGTAGATGTAGGAAAAGAGAATCTTACCTGACTACAACTCATCCTTTTCGGAGAGCACTTCAGGCCCTCCCTATGCAAATAGGGCGTGGCGAAGTGAGGAAATGGACAGTGACTGTCAGTCAACGGCGTCGAGGAATCCCCTTGATGAAGCGGAGATCATTTCTTATCCTGTTGGAGAAGAAACCTCCAGATAAATGGATATTACTGAGCGGCTGCTCGGAATACCCGCATGATTCTAGGACTAAGGACTTAGTCTGGAATGAGGGACAACTGGTGACTGTACATCGATGCAGGACATCACGATTCCACAAGGAATACTGGAACAATACTGGAGCTGACAGGGTGTACTAACCTTCTTGGGAATCACTGAATGTCGTAAAATTGGTCTTAGCTGGCTACGACAAACTTAACAGAGGGCCTGTCACGATACGATCTCAGTGGTTCCAGAAGTTAGTACTTGTAATAAGTTCTTCTGGTTCTAAAGAGAGAGGATTATATTTACTCTGCCCTTTTCCCTAATATTACTTTAAACCAAATTGATTTAAATGTTTCCAGTCCTTCTCCGAGACAAAGCCCCTGTGCTTTGTTTAAAATTACATAACACTACGTAATACAGCCCGCTGGTTCAGACTAGTGGATGTAAGGTTTGATTCTCATGCCAGTGTCAGAATGTTATCTCCTGACCAGACTGCTTTGAAAGACTGGATCAGATAAATTGAGTGGACGCTAGACATTGTGGAGACGAGAGGTTTAAGTTTAACACGTCAGTGTAATTCTCAAGAGAACAGGTGTTTGGCAATTAGGAATGTTTGATCTTCGTCAAGTAGGAAACACAATGGCTTCACTGACCGTCTTTTCACACCGGCTAGTTAGATTCGTTGTAAACTAGATTGGGTCACTTAAGAATGTTTGCTCTAGGGATGTCAGTCCAGAATTGACTGACAGGCCACTTGTTAGCCAAATTGATCTGATAGTTACCTCAGAGGCGTGGCTTAAGTCATCGTCTTGAGGGTTGGGTAGAACCGAGAAAAGGGAGGAGTTTAATTTGGACAATAGATAGTATACTCCGAACCTTTGGAATTCCCGTCACATCGCAGCTAGCAAGCAACAAACACAGGTCGACGTAAAGGTAAATTTTACGGTCGGATTCTGGTTTGGCGATTGAGGGAAGTTCCCAGGTAAAATATTAATTTTAATCTTGTATACATAGGTTAGGGAGTTAAGCTTAGTCTATACTACCTTTTCCTAATTTGTCTGCACATTCTGCTTGAAATAGTTCTTTGTGAGTATTCAGTATCTCAAGTTAGGGAACTGCTAAACTATTCCTATTTCTTGTATGTTTGTGTCACATGTTTTTCAGTGTATGTTTTCATGTGTATAAAATAAGATGTGAACAATGACATTTGCTATATGGAATGTAATTATATTGTTTCCACCAACAGCCAAAATATGAGTTGGGACTGGGGGAAATGATGCCAAAATATGTGCAGGGATGCTGCTAACGTTTTGTGTGCCCACCATGTGCTCACTTAATGTGTTCACCTAAACAGGGGATTTATAACCCCAGGGGAAGAATGATGGGCGTACAGTATTTACTGTCACTGAAAGATAATATTCAGGACAGCATGCACATATAAAATGGTTGGAGTTTCAGCACATAACCTGCCCCACGTGTTGATGTAAAAACAATGATTGGAAGTCTGAGTGAAGACGGACAACAGACTTAGAAAGTCAACTATCATGACATAGCTTGTGAGAGAAGGCAGGATATGTGACGCCCATGTAAGACAAAAGACTTTCAGACTAGACTGGAGAGAATGTGGAATATGAGGAGTGATGGGATATATTTTATTATTATATGTTATATTAATTGATACATGTATTCTTAGTGTAAGTCAAGTTACTACACGTATGTGTTTTGTTTCCATGATTACAGCGCCCATGTGACGATCAGTCCATGAAGTAGACTACATTGTGTTAGACTCGGCCAGCTGGGAACAAGGTGGGAACGATGTGGAGAACGAGGTGGGGATGAAGTGGAGAATAAGCTGAAACAGGCAGAAAACAGGCAAGGAAGAGTTGGACAAGCTTGACAGTTCCTCACGGCTGTCAGAGGCTTATAAGATAAGTTAACATCATTTGCGATAACATACCACCATCATCACACCACTCTAAACCCCGGAGCTGTTTTCTCGCTGAAGCTTACCATCATCACATTAACCAGTCACTGTTTGTGTAAATCAACAAACTGGTAATTTCATTGTGGTAAATAAAGCTGTATGTCAAGTTTTAAACTACATCGTTTGTTAAATTCCAAGTGTATTCAGTCTTACCTGTTTAATTAAACTGTTAGGATAGAATTACATTTGGTGGGAGCTCAAATAATATAATAATTCTTTAATTATTCATAATAACACCGGGAGAAGGTAGATGACGGAGGAATCATTTGCCCTGTCTAATAATTCATTTAGTATAATGATAGACATCTAAAATTCCTTTCCTTCTCTTGTGGGTACCAAGTTCAGCTAATGTTAATGTACTTAACGAGCCAATATGGCTGTTTTCTTGGGTATCCAGGACTTTGTCTGAGAGCAACATAGCTCAGATTTTAGTTCGGTTAATCTGGTGGAGGGAATGTGTTGAGAGGAAAATCCCTACTCAACATTATAAACATTTCATCCACCGCGTCACGTCACAATTAGGCACATTCAACAGTGCTGTCTCGACAATCTCTAGCTGATATCATAAAGTGCATGCAACAGTGCAGCCTCGACAAGCTCTAGCTGATATCATTAGCCACATGCAACAGTGCTGTCTCAACAAGCTCTAGCTGATATCATTAAGCACATGCAACAGTGCAACAGGCATGACCCAGACCTTGACTTCCACTTCAAATAGACATTCAAGCTGAAGTTTGAGAGTACTGACAAAGAAGAAGAAGAAGAACAAGGGCATTGGCAGCGAGTGTATGTTCAAAGGATCTCAAACTGGGCACAAATGCCCATCTTACACACGGACTTTCTAAACATTCATCTTTCACACAGTAACTGTAATTTATCTGTAAAGTATGTTATGTTCATATAATAATATACATATTCTGAATATCAAGTAAAAAAGACAAAAACAAATGGATGGTAAGCGCACACATTCGAATATTCAAACACACATGTATTAAAGTTGTCTCACATGCTGAAGGAGATTGTAGCCATTGTGTGGTCATTGTAGTTCTGTGATTTGTGGAGTAAAAGAAACATTTTCTAGAAGACTGCAAGGGGAAACAAGCAAGAGTTTACAGCAGTTATCTGCCACTAACACATGGTTCATGTAGGGAGCTGATGACTGGTCAAGTAATTTCTGTGTCAATGTTTCAGTGACTAATGAAAACTACAGCCATACTTGGATAAATGGGCCAGCTTTTGGGCGTGTTGAAGACCAACTCGTAATGACATGACCAGGCCAGGTTTCACGGTAACAGCTATTGCATCCACATCCTGCCAGATTGTAGTGTATCATATGATGTATACATGTGCAGCAAGTGTCAGTCTTTATAAAAAGTTTATTATATGAATCATATCAAATAACCAACTAAACAAAACAGTACTTGGAAAAACATTACAATCAAATTTTTTTTTTCAAGTTAAGGATTTCCTGATATGTGTCAATACTGCTCTCTGTGTGGCTTCCAGGACCCCCTTAGGACAACAACAATAGACACACTGCATATCTAAGAAGCATGTCATAGAAATGGACTAATTAGGGCTTCCTTAGAAGTCGCAGTGCATTTGTCTGAATGGCAAGGAACAACCAATTGCCCAGAAATAAGCCAGTAAAACAAATGTACACACAAAACTCAGGCCCTGGCACAAAGCCAAAGTCCAAACAGATGAACAACCAGGACCTTCCATCAGAGCTTATAGCAGGTGAACAAAGAGGAAGAAGTTCATTCTGCAGTTTGCCATTCTTTCTCCAATGATTCTTGTTACTTGACTAATTCAGTGAACGCTCTGCACAACTTGGTGGAATACTGATACATGATAAGGCAGACGTGGTTAGTGCCTTGTGGGAGAGCGTGTACAGTTCGGAAGGAGCAGATGGATCACCACAGTTTGGTGAGATTGATGCAGCGGGGAGTGAAGAGAGGTTTTGGCAGATGTTTGAGGCTCAGAGGAAAGGCAAGATGGACGTTTAATCAGAATGCTACTGGCACAATTAGTATTGGAACTCTTCGCTGGCTGCTGAAGATGGGGATGGAGCGCTTATGGGAATGCCCAGAGTGCTGTGATGTCGGTTCTTGAATCAGATCAAATCAATAAATTCAGTGAACAGTTTTCCCACTGTCCTACACTTGCCTGAAAAACTGACTAACAGTCTTGTAATTGTTGCGGGATGCCCAGGTTCTTTCTTCCGTCAGGTAGCAGGTTTTTATAATCATAGAGATGAGTCAAAGCAGCTGATAAAAGCTCTATTTGTACCAAATTTGTGCTATCAATGCCAGACAAAGACAATCCTTTAAAAAAAAAAAATAATGCAAAATGACAACATGTGTGATGAGATGTATAAGAAATGCAGTCGGAAAAACAAGAAGAGACAGTGTGATGAATGAAGAACTAAGAATAACAGTGGGACATGGTACCAGAAGAATATCAAACAATTAAATGGTTTTGTTATCTGGTCAGAATGGAACAAAATCAGCTTGCAGCTGGAGCATACTACATAAGAATAGCAGGCTACAGGGCAAGGGGCTGAACAAGAAAGATATGGGCAGAGGGAGTAAGAGAGAGACTAATGAAATGCATTTGTACATTAAAACAAGCTACACAAATAGTAAAATACAAGAAACTACATATTACTGCTCTCTGCGAAGCTTTACGGCGTAAGCAGGAGGATAAAAGAAGAAAATAAAGTCTTGATGCTTAGTAATTAATGATGATGAAGGCAACATCTGCTCTAGAAATCTCAACAGAAGTCGTCATCACTCTGCCTCTTGCTCATAGTCTTTTCAGCAAAACAAATTGGATGACAGTGAACAGAGACCACAATCAAGTTTCAGTGACTTCTAATGAAGAAATAGGTTCAATTATCAGAGCTTCGAGCAAGGTAGGGTACTTAAGACACCTTGGTCATCCACTACACCTAGGTCCGTTTCAAATCCTCTCAATATTGTCCTGCCACTAAATCATGATGGACACAGGTGAGAGAGTGAGGTCACTTCCTCACTTAAATCGAAGTCCTTGCGCAAGTTACTTTCATCCAAATTCTTCCAGTACTGCTCTACACTTACAAAACATAGACTGTGTATCAGCGGCATGCTAAAAAGTTGAATCGGTTTCACATAACTTGTCTCACAAAGCTGCTCAAAAATCAAATGGCAAGATAAGATACCACATACTGTGGTTCTTGATAGGGCAAACCTGCCTTGCATCCACAGGATACTGAAGAATTGTCAGCTGTGCTGGGCTGGTCACCTAGCTCGCATGCCAAACTATCGCCTCCCAGAGAGGGTATTTCATGGCAAGCTCCAGCAAGGAAAGAGGTCCCAGGGAGGACAGAAAAAGCGCTTTAAGGACACTCAAAACTGCTCTCAATTCTTTTGGCATCAACACAGTGACGTGGGAGGCTGCTGCACAAGACCTTCTGGATGGCGTACATCCCTCAGGCAGGGTGCATCAGCCTACCAGGCAGCGGAGGTTGCACAGGCAGTAAAACAGAGGCAAATGAAGTGCTAATCCCACTTACTGTGGCTTTCACCTGTCCGCACTGCTCAAGAACTTTCCAGGCTCATATTGGACTAATTAGTCACCTTCGTACTCATAATCATTGATCATTACTATTTTGGATGAAAGTGGTCTCCATCACTTGTGATAGACAAACAACAATTTCAATGATTCTTTCAAACACAATATGTCAGTTGCCTTTTTTTCTTTTGCTATTGTAATTTTCCAAAAGAGTATTGTATCATTAGTTGTTGTATCAGTCTCTAAAATGGTTTGTATTATTAGTTGTATCAGACTCCAAAATGGTATGTATCATTCGTTGTTGTATCAGACTCCAAAAGTGTATTGTATCATTAGTTGTTGTATCAGACAGTCTTTTATAGTCAGATGCACATCAATTACTGTTCTGAGTCCATGCTTACGCAGTGTTCCTTAACTCTTTCATTATGAGAAGATTTTGTAGAAGATTCCAAAGTGAAGAAATAATTAGATTAAAAATCAGAAATACATTACTTTCAAAGTAACAATATAAACACTGGTAGTGACCATTGGAAAAGCCAGATTTCTTAAACATGCTCTGATCAATGTTAGAAGTATGACAGCACAATAAGCTACAGAGGGAAATCAAGGGTTAGAGTCATTTAGACATCACACGTTGCTGGAGACTTTAAAAAATAATTCCATCTATCCATCTTGCCCTGCTGTCCTCATGTTGGTTGTGGAGCTGGTTGGTTGAGGGACATTTCTACTAGAGGTTTAAACCAATCATCTCTATGTATTCAATGTAAAAGATTGTTATCATTTTTGTCATATTTCTCTTTTACTGGGTTTCTTTTTATAGTCCCAGCTACTGTTTCAGAAAATAAAATTCCCACGGTGTCAAATGTTGGCTTTGAGTTAGGATCAAT
Organism: Candidula unifasciata; assembly: GCA_905116865.2. Lineage (NCBI taxonomy): Eukaryota > Metazoa > Mollusca > Gastropoda > Stylommatophora > Geomitridae > Candidula > Candidula unifasciata. The sequence goes on along the minus strand of CAJHNH020001426.1, from coordinate 178,239 downwards.
GCCTGACACTGGTAACTAAGAGTCCTTGGGAACTTTCTGTTTATTAAATGTCTTTCTCCCCTGAGATCTTCTACTTGTCTTCCTTTAATGACCTCCTACACCACTGAAGTGTTGAGAAAGGGGGGGGGGGGAAAGGGATCTTCATAGTGCTCTCGCTACTGCGTGGTAACAAATAATTCCTTGAGAACTGTTCTTGATTCCACTGTTCCATCTTTTACATGGTCTTAACCTTGCTCTGCACATATCTTCAGCCTGGCTCTCTGTGGCAGCTGGTACGAAGACATTCTCATCAGATGGCCAAACTATCTCCCCTGCAGCTCTTTAATAAACTGTATGATTAGTTTCAATCCTGGTATAATTTTTTCATTTTTACTTGCAACTCTTATTGTTACTCCGGCAGCTGTTCTAACACATCCCATCTCTTGGTGTTACTCTGGCAGCTGTTTTAACACATCCCATCTCTTGGTGTTACTCCAGGAGCTGTTCTAACACATCCCATCTCTTGGTGTTACTCAGGGAGCTGTTCTAACACATCCCATCTCCTATTGTTACTCCGGCAGCTGTTCTAACACATCCCATCTCTTGGTGTTACTCAGGGAGCTGTTCTAACACATCCCATCTCTTGGTGTTACTCAGGGAGCTGTTCTAACACATCCCATCTCTTATTGTTACTCCGGCAACTGTTCTAACACATCCCATCTCTTGGTGTTACTCCAGGAGCTGTTCTAACACATCCCATCTCTTGGTGTTACTCCGGCAACTGTTCTAACACATCCCATCTCTTGGTGTTACTCCAGGAGCTGTTCTAACACATCCCATCTCTTGGTGTTACTCCGGCAACTGTTCTAACACATCCCATCTCTTGGTGTTACTCCAGGAGCTGTTCTAACACATCCCATCTCTTGGTGTTACTCCAGGAGCTGTTCTAACACATCCCATCTCTTGGTGTTACTCCGGCAACTGTTCTAACACATCCCATCTCTTGGTGTTACTCCGGCAGCTGTTCTAACACATCACATCTCTTGGTGTTACTCCGGCAACTGTTCTAACACATCCAATCTCTTGGTGTTACTCTGGCAACTGTTCTAACACATCCCATCTCTTGGTGTTACTCCGGCAACTGTTCTAACACATCCCATCTCTTGGTGTTACTCCGGCAACTGTTCTAACACATCCCATCTCTTGGTGTTACTCCGGCAACTGTTCTAACACATCCCATCTCTTGGTGTTACTCCGGCAACTGTTCTAACACATCACATCTCTTGGTGTTACTCTGGCAGCTGTTCTAACACATCCCATCTCTTGGTGTTACTCCGGCAACTGTTCTAACACATCCCATCTCTTGGTGTTACTCCGGCAACTGTTCTAACACATCCCATCTCTTGGTGTTACTCCGGCAACTGTTCTAACACATCCCATCTCTTGGTGTTACTCCGGCAACTGTTCTAACACATCCCATCTCTTGGTGTTACTCAGGGAGCTGTTCTAACACATCCCATCTCTTGGTGTTACTCCGGCAACTGTTCTAACACATCCCATCTCTTGGTGTTACTCCGGCAGCTGTTCTAACACATCACATCTCTTGGTGTTACTCCGGCAACTGTTCTAACACATCCAATCTCTTGGTGTTACTCTGGCAGCTGTTCTAACACATCCCATCTCTTGGTGTTACTCCGGCAGCTGTTCTAACACATCCCATCTCTTGGTGTTACTCCAGCAGCTGTTCTAACACATCCCATCTCTTGGTGTTACTCCAGGAGCTGTTCTAACACATCCCATCTCTTGGTGTTACTCCAGCAGCTGTTCTAACACATCCCATCTCTTGGTGTTACTCCAGCAGCTGTTCTAACACATCCCATCTCTTGGTGTTACTCTGGCAGCTGTTCTAACACATCTTATCTCTTGGTGTTACTCTGGCAGCTGTTCTAACACATCCCATCTCTTGGTGTTACTCCGGCAGCTGTTTTAATACATCCCATCTCTTGGTGTTACTTCTGGAGCTGTTCTAACACATCACATCTCTTGGTGTTACTTCTGGAGCTGTTCTAACACATCACATCTCTTGGTGTTACTCCGGCAACTGTTCTAACACATCCCATCTCTTGGTGTTACTCCGGCAGCTGTTCTAACACATCACATCTCTTGGTGTTACTCCGGCAGCTGTTCTAACACATCCCATCTCTTGGTGTTACTCTGGCAGCTGTTCTAACACATCCCATCTCTTGGTGTTACTCCGGCAACTGTTCTAACACATCCCATCTCTTGGTGTTACTCCGGCAACTGTTCTAACACATCCCATCTCTTGGTGTTACTCCGGCAACTGTTCTAACACATCCCATCTCTTGGTGTTACTCCGGCAGCTGTTCTAACACATCACATCTCTTGGTGTTACTCTGGCAGCTGTTCTAACACATCCCATCTCTTTGTGTTACTCCGGCAACTGTTCTAACACATCCCATCTCTTGGTGTTACTCCTGCAACTGTTCTAACACATCCCATCTCTTGGTGTTACTCCGGCAACTGTTCTAACACATCCAATCTCTTGGTGTTACTCCGGCAACTGTTCTAACACATCCCATCTCTTGGTGTTACTCAGGAAGCTGTTCTAACACATCCCATCTCTTGGTGTTACTCCGGCAGCTGTTCTAACACATCCCATTTCTTGGTGTTACTCTGGCAGCTGTTCTAACACATCCCATCTCTTGGTGTTACTCTGGCAGCTGTTCTAACACATCCCATCTCTTGGTGTTACTCTGGCAGCTGTTCTAACACATCCCATCTCTTGGTGTTACTCCGGCAGCTGTTTAAACACATCCCATCTCTTGGTGTTACTTCTGGAGCTGTTCTAACACATCACATCTCTTGGTGTTACTTCTGGAGCTGTTCTAACACATCACATCTCTTGGTGTTACTCCGGCAACTGTTCTAACACATCCAATCTCTTGGTGTTACTCTGGCAGCTGTTCTAACACATCCCATCTCTTGGTGTTACTCCGGCAGCTGTTCTAACACATCCCATCTCTTGGTGTTACTCTGGCAGCTGTTCTAACACATCCCATCTCTTGGTGTTACTCTGGCAGCTGTTCTAACACATCCCATCTCTTGGTGTTACTCTGGCAGCTGTTCTAACACATCCCATCTCTTGGTGTTACTCCGGCAGCTGTTTTAACACATCCCATCTCTTGGTGTTACTCCGGCAGCTGTTCTAACACATCCCATCTCTTGGTGTTACTCTGGCAGCTGTTTTAACACATCCCATCTCTTGGTGTTACTCCGGCAACTGTTCTAACACATCCTATCTCTTGGTGTTACTCCGGCAGCTGTTCTAACACATCCCATCTCTTGGTGTTACTCCGGCAGCTGTTCTAACACATCCCATCTCTTGGTGTTACTCCGGCAGCTGTTCTAACACATCACATCTCTGCTTTAATTGCTATGATTTTGTGTCTACTAAGATCTCTGAGTATCTGAACAGGCGTGACCAAAAACAAGTTATTGAATTTGCCTGTTATATTCTTGTTTCTGCTTGCCTGCCCTAGCCATTCCCTGTGACCACAACTATAAAATATATGAACTCAGTGACCTGATAAAGACTGATCTCCCTGACTTAATAAAGATCTGAAACACTGACTGGGCTATGAAATGACAAATAAGTGCTAAGAAAATGCAACTTAGTTTACTTACCTGCACTTGTAAGTTTGCAGAATCCAGAGTCTGCTGAACGACTGACTCCACGTTCTGTGCATGCAACTCTTTCGCAATATTTGGGACGATACCGCCTGTCCTAGACAAGAAAATTGCAAACAATTAAGCATAAACAGTAGGCATGCATGAGATTTACAAGAGCAATGCTGTGAGCGTTGATTGAGAAGTTCCGATTTGCCCAAACAACACTGTCAGCGCCAATTGTGTATCCCGTACACATTGCTTCGTACATGGCTCCCTATTTGTTTCTAATGTTCTGAACTACAATTAAAGTATTCAGGACATTTTTCTGCAAACAAAATTGTGTGTTTCAAAATACATGGGCAGATTGTCAAATTCATAGATAGCTAGCATTGAACAATGCATTTTCTAAGTTTTCGAGTGCCACGGATACTAACGTTTCAACCACAGGTAGTACAGGACGAAAAATGCCTTTTTCTGTGGCTGAAACTCAGAAACTGTTTCAGCCAGGTGTTTATAGTTCTGACAATGATAATGAAAATTTAGATTTTTCTGAAAGTGATTCGGATGCTGAAATTACACCAGCCACAGCTGAGCGATCAGCTGTTTGGGAATCTAACGTTCCTGATGAGTTTACACAAATAATGTTCCATTGCTACTGGAATATTGTCTTCTCAGTGTGCTGACTGGTTGCTAAAGACAAGAAAGACATTCTGAATGCACACAGATGGTAACGAGAGGATGATATCCAGTTAATATTCTTCATGACACTTTCACATGTGATCTGGTCCAGTCACAATGTCTTCTAATTACTAGCAGGTCCAGTTGAATTGTTCTTTCCTGTTAACTATAACAGGATTAAATATTTACTTATAATCAGATTCAAAATGTACATTCATTTCTCTTTACAAAAAAAATACTTTTCTAGGGATTAGAAGTATATTACATTCTATATTGCCTTTTTTGTATACACACACATATATATTTATATTTAAATATATATTTATATTTATAAAAACATCTGAAGAATGCAAGTAAACAGTAGGTACAAACGAGATTCACTAAACAAATGAACATTAAGCTTAAACAGTAGGTACAAACGAGATTCACTAAACAAATGAACATTAAGCTTAAAAAGTAGGTACAAACGAGATTCACTAAACAAATGAACATTAAGCTTAAAAAGTAGGTAAAACTTAAACAAATGAACAAAGTAAAAGTAGGTAAACGAGATTCACTAAACAAATGAACATTCACTAAACAAATGAACTTAAAAAGTAGGTACAAACGAGATTCACTAAACAAATGAACATTAAGCTTAAACAGTAGGTACAAACGAGATTCACTAAACAAATGAACATTAAGCTTAAACAGTAGGTACAAATGAGATTCACTAAACATATGAACATTAAGCTTAAAAACAGTAAACAAAGGCATAAACAAATGAAGATTCATTACAAACATTACTAAACAAATGAACATTAAGTTTGAACAGGTACGAGATTCACTAAACATGAACAATAAGGTAGGCAAATGAGATTCATTAAACATATAAACATTAAGCTTAAACAGTAGGTACAAATGAGATTCACTAAACATATGAACATTAAGCTTAAACAGTAGGTACAAATGAGATTCACTAAACATATGAACATTAAGCTTAAACAGTAGGTACAAATGAGATTCACTAAACATATGAACAATAAGCTTAAACAGTAGGCATAAATGAGATTCATTAAACATATAAACATTAAGCTTAAACAGTAGGTACAAATGAGATTCACTAAACATATGAACATTAAGCTTAAACAGTAGGTACAAATGAGATTCACTAAACATATGAACAATAAGCTTAACAGTAGGCATAAATGAAGATTCATTAAACATAAACATTAAGCTTAAACAGTAGGTACAAATGAGATTCACTAAACATATGAACATTAAGCTTAAACAGTAGGTACAAATGAGATTCACTAAACAAATGAACAATAAGCTTAAACAGTAGGTACAAATGAGATTCACTAAACATATAAACATTAAGCTTAAACAGTAGGTACAAATGAGATTCACTAAACATATAAACATTAAGCTTAAACAGTAGGTACAAATGAGATTCACTAAACATATAAACATTAAGCTTAAACAGTAGGTACAAATGAGATTCACTAAACAAATGAACAATAAGCTTAAACAGTAGGTACAAATGAGATTCACTAAACAAATTGTTGTATTCACCAAATCAAGTTGAACGTGGGTAATTTTGTGAGAGAAGAAGGGTTTTGTGATGAAAATGAAATTCTTCTTCTTCGTCCGCTTGAAATAGATTATATATGTATTGTTGTCTCTAGTATGAACTTTACTGACTTTTGTAATTCACTCAGTGACCCATAAAGTTTGGTTCAGATTATTTCTCTTGGCCAGAAGTTTTCTTAGTATGTTGTATTTGCGACAGTCCTGGGGGATGTGATCTGTTGTCTCAGGTGCCAGTCAACATGACCGATTCATCAATCTTAAATTGTATGACATCTTGCTGTGAAGTCGACTGTACCCAGCTCTAAGGCGTAGAATAATGACTTGAATAATGAAAGGTAATCATCTTGTACCGTTGTGGACAGTTTCTGATTGATCTGTTATTCTCTTCTTCTGCTGAAAATGAAATATTTTTTGTCCACATCTACACTCAGATCAAAAAAGTTATGGCTCCAACCAAAACAGTGGTAAGTGTCAGATCTATGACATCTGCGAACAGTTTGTGGGGCACGCAGATTGATAGATTTCTTTATGCTAATTTCTGTTTAGTTTGATAAGGCTTGATTGATTCTTGTCTGCTTGTTATCGCCCACTGTGTAATCGTAATCATGTCTGTGTATACTGCCTGTCTCATGTATTAACAATCATTTCTCACATAAAGTTTCTTCCATGCCCTGACGCCAAACTGTCCAGCATCTTCTATGCTGGTCTCTCCCTGCCTCTTTTTCTCTGCAGCATCCCTGCTATCTTGACAAACTTGTTTTCCCCTTCTCACAATATGATTAGAATTCTTATAAATATTCAGAATATACTTAAAAATCTGACACTTTTTTCTCGACAAAAGTGAAATCTGTTGCTATATTCTCCATTGGACAGGTGACCTTTTGAGAAAAAAGAGTTAACCAATTATGTAATTTTAAATTCACTTCTATAGTTACTACAATAGAGAAACATAACTCTTTGAAATTTAGCTAAAACAAGACAATGACAATCAAATGTATATTACTTGTTGTGTGCTGCAGTCTGGGAATGCAGAGCTTCTGCAATGATGTTTCCCTCTTCATCAACTATGGCTGCTCCTGTATCATCACAGCTGGTCTCGATACCCAAGACCAGCTTCTTAGAGCAGGCTTGTGCTGATGAGGAGATATTTGCCTGAAAGCTCCAGCAATGACTACATTTACTGCACTGTCTATTATAACCATTATGTTCCTTGTTAGCAGAGTGTGTAATGAAGGTCCTTAATATATGAGTTTCACACTGATGTCTCTTAATGATACTTTTGACAGAAATTTTCAATGCTTGTTGGCAAATAACCCGTACTGCAGGGTTAGTTTGCAGCAGCCGTTGTAGAGGGAAAATTACAGCCATCGTCACTACTGAGACTTGTCACACTAGAACAGTGAAACTTTCATCAGGTATCCAATAAGAAACAATTGATTGCATCCATTCCTAACAGACTCTCTGATGTATAATGAATATGCATGATGAATACGTTGCAACACTAACTATAAAACAATATCTGTTCTAGTATCAAAAAAAGCCAAAAAAGGGAAATTTTTTTGGGTGTGGGGTAGAGTTTTGTAATTGTTTACATTTTTTAGGTTTGAGCAAATAGGGGTTCAGTTTATGTGGCAGATTGGAGAAAAAAAAA